>CAUYSK010007147.1:0-24588 GCA_963575035.1 Avahi laniger | reverse complement strand
GTCCAATTAATTTCTTTCTAATTTTAGTAGAGACGGGGTCTCGCTCTTGCTCAGGCTGGTTTCGAACTCCTGAGCTCAAACAATCCGCCCGCCTCGGCCTCCCAGAGAGCTAGGATTACAGGCGTGAGCCACCGTGCCCCGGCCAATTTTCCATTTTTTAACGCTATTTTAATTTTGTACCATATGTATTTATTATTTTTTTCCTTAAAAAGACTTCTAAAGTCAAAAAGAATAAAATATGTCTTTCAATGTTTTCCTAACTATACTGTAAATTCCCTTCACAGATGCTCTTCATCTCAAACTGCAATCTTTCAAAATGGAATAATTAAAAAGGAAATAATTTTTTCCCTGGGTTTGGTTTCAAATTTCACAGGAAGAATCTCACCATTCTCTCAGAGAAGCAACACTATAAACATAATAATCCAAAAGCATTCATTTAGCACCCATGCATATGTGATTAAGCACCAAGATAATTTAGAATGAATTTTCAGATTTAAAACAATGCCTCTAAGATATCACAGTCTAAAACAGAAAATCAAAGTCCACACAAACCAATGAATGAATGCAAAGGCACACAGGGCCCTTCAGAATGCTTTCCCCATAAGAATGTTTCTAGAGCCTTCATACATTTTGTTCAGTTATATCCACAGTTCCTAAAAGAGTATCAGGTTGGTAGTGCGTCCAACTGACTGACAGAAGAAAACAAAGAAGGCATTCAACAGTATTTCCTAAGTTGATAAATATAAACTGTATAAATATTAAATACACATTTATATAAGCATTTCTTTTAAACAGTCAAGAGCCCAAGTGTTTTTAAGTGGTGGTTGATTAAATGGGGTTTCACATATCCATTCAATGAATATTGATTGAATTTCTACTATGTGCCAGGCACTGTGTTAAATGTTATGGACATAAAAATGGCACACTCCTGACCTTGAAGAGCTAACAATTATAATTATAATAAAATAAGGGTTACAAGAAGCATGTGCTATGAGAACACAGGGTATAATTGATTCCTCAAGAGAGAATGACAGGAAAATTTACAGAGAGGTGACCTTTAAGATGTGCCGTGAAGCAGGCATTACAGATCCAAATCCCTGTTGGGACCAGGCAGGTAAATAAAATAAGGAGTTTGGTCGTGGTCAGGAGACTGAAGACTTTATGAACTCCTAAAAGGAGTAGCTGCATTCAACCCATTCAAGTGTTGCCTTATAGGACTATATAGGTCCAATGTTATCAGGTTTCCAATTTTTTAAGAATAGATTCAAATCAGATTTTGAAGTGAAAATAGTTTGGTAACTGATTTAAAAATTTTTAAAAAAATGTCAGGTCAAACAAAATATGTCTGTAGGCTAAATCTGGCCCGCCAGTTAAGAGATTACATTCTCTGCCTCAAAGTAGGAGAGAAAGGGGCATTTTAGACATATAGAACAGTATATTCCTTATTGTACTCAAATTTCTACACAGTACAAAAAAACAAAAAACAAACAAACAAAAACCCCAAACAAACAAGTATATGTTACCACACAACCCATTTAAAGTCATATTACCTTAGGACGTATTTTTAATTCACAGTAGGTATTACAACTAAATTTTTATGTGTTTATTTGTAACGAAGAAAAGGGCTTCCTAATTCAACATTTTCTAGAGCAGAAGCAACAAAAAGCCTCAAATCTAGATACAATTAAGAATTAAAGGCTACCAAAAGTCTTTGTGTAAACAGAAATTAAAAGTCTTTGTGTAACTAGAAGTATCTTTTCACGTCAAATTTGAAATGTATCCTGTTATTGCAAAGAATATTCCATGATTTAAACAGCATTAATGTCTAAATAATAAGCTTAGTAAACTCTATGAGTCAAAATTAACCAGAAAAATATTTTAAAATTCTGTAAACATTTTGTTCGTACAGTGTAAATCCTTGTACAACAATTTTGAAAAAATTTCTACATACCTTTTTTGCTTTGGGACCCTAAAAGTAGGAAAACAAAAGAACTGATAAATTTCAAAGAGAATTCAGATACTTTTAACAAAAGTATCATGATTATGTAATAAAATTAGGAGAAGCTGGGTAAAGGACATCAGGGAACACTCTGTACCATATTTGCAACTTTTCTGCAAATCTAAAATTATCCCCAAATAAAAAGCATTTAAGAAAAGAATTCAGACAAAACTAGAAGCAATATGTTTTAAAGTAGATCTTTTCAGAAATTATTCTGGAAAGCACAAAATATCAATAAAGATTAACAATTATGAATATTTTTCAATAGTACCACTTTTAATTTCCTGATTAGGCTCATGTGTCCATCAGATTTCTGGTAAAGAATTTGTAGGAGATCATGTGACTGACTATAAAATTTTACACTTCATGCTTAAAGAGCAATACACGGGAAACACTGGTTCACGCCGTAAGATTATCACTGTACAAAACGTGAATGTTAAAATTAACACATACCAGTAGATTATATCTTCTTAAAGAGTGCATATATTTCACTAATTCATTAAGCAGATATTTTTTAATTATTTGCACACAGGGCACTCTGAGGCACTGGAGATGATATAAACAGGAATAGCAGAGATTTTGCTCCCACATAATTTTCACAAAGTGGTTCTATTTTTATCAAATCTGCTATCAATTAATAGTTAACATACTTCTATCTTGAAATAAGTACTAAAGAGCAGAATATGTAAATAGCATTGCCCCTGTTCTCAAGTAGCCATATTTTAAAGATGGCCAAATTGTCGCTTCTCATTAGCGCTTTTAATATGAAGCAAGTTTGGGGTAAGGACATTCTCATTCCTGCTATAAATCAGAAGAAACACTTACACAGTAAAGTAGTTCTCCAAGTTCAAAGGGCATAAGAATCATCTAGGAAACTTGTTAGAAATGCATCTTCTTGGACTAAAAATGTACACATTCACTTCCCTTCCCACATTGTGATTCAACAGATGTTATGGGTTGAATTGTGTCCCTCCAAAATTCATACATTGAAGTCCTAACCCCTAGTACACCTCAGAATTTGACCTAACTGGAAATAGGGCCATTGCTGATTTAATTTGTTAAATTAAGATGAAGGCATGCGGAAACAGGGTAGCCCTCTAATCCAATGATTTGGTGTCCTTATAAAAAGAGGAAACTTGGACACAGACGCTCACAGAGGGAGAACACTATGCGGAGAATGAAGTTACGCTGTCACAAATCAAAAACCAGTGTAACCTTGGGACCAGCTAAAACCAATCAACCATTGCTTACGTTGTTACAGATGGTGCAGAGCCCAAGTTGCAAGGCACACAGCTCAGGCCACATGCAATGGGAAAAGCGTTCACCTAATTAACACCACAAGCCTGGCAGACCCGCTGAATTACCATCACTTGGGACTAGTTAGAAATGCCATAAAAGCTTGACCCACCCCCAGATTGGGGAGAAAGATTTGAGCACTGCCCCCTCTTTGCCAGCTGACCCTTGGCTTTCCTCAAAAGCCAGTGCCGTAGTATTGACTTCAATGCATGTTGAGAAGCCACCCCATTGCTGGGTAACACTGTAAGTGGCTAGGAGAAAGGTCTGAATAGAACCTTCCCTAGGGCCTTCAGATGTAGTATAGCCCTGGGGCACTTTGATCTTGGACTTCCAGTGTCCAGAACTATGAGACAATAAATTTCTGTTGTTTAAGCCACTCAGTTTGTGGCTTGTCTTTACTTGACAGCCCTAGGAAACTAATACAGTTGATTTGGAGTTGAGTGGGTTCCTGGAATATGCATTTTTAACAAGTACTCCAGGTGTGTTAGAAGTAAATGTTCTATGGTCCACACTTTGAGAATCATTGCAAGAAGGAATTAAGAAGAAACTTAAGTACCCCTTGAGAAGTAACAAACAGGTGCTTATTGTTGTCCCAATTTATAAGCAGTTTCAAATTGGCTTAAGGTCCACTTGCATTCTGCCAGGAATGTTCTCCATTCCCTATTTCTTCCTACCACTTGTGGAAGACTCACTTATACATTAAAACAGGTTGAAAAGCACCACTCTATCCTTCCCTTATCTTCCTCCCTGCAATTTCATCATTTCCAACTTTGTGTTACCCCATTTTAGATATTTCAATGGTTACATTTATGAAGCTGTATTGTAATTAATTTTTAAAATCTGTCTCCCATAGCAGGATTGTCATATTCATCTTTGTATCCTTGGCTTCTAGTCCAGTGCCAAGTACAAAGAATGCATTCACTATTTTTGCGGTAATTAATGAGTTAATTCAATGAATAATTACATTCTTCGCTTTCTCTGGATTTAATCACAGAAGATGTCTTGGTGGAAATCATATTTCAGACAATGAGAACAGAGATAATCTTATAGCTACACATTGGCTTGTCTCCTTGGTAAAAACACGGCACTTGAGGAGTGCATAAAAACAAAACGAGAAGCAGTGTGAGTACCTTGAATCACAATTCATATTCTTTTTTGGAGGGGCGAGGAGAGGACAGAGTCTCGCTCTATCACCTGGACTAGAGTGCCGTGGCGTCAGCCTAGCTCACAGCAACCTCAAACCCCCGGGCTCAAGCGATCCTCCTGCCTCAGCCTCCCAAGTAGTTGGGTCTACAGGCACGCACCACCACGCCCGGCTCACAATTCAATTGTCACAAAAAACCACATAAAATAACTTTTCAAAGCAGAGTAAATTGCATCAGCTTTTAACTTACGAGGAGGTATAAAAATCTGCCAAGTTGCAATAAGAGAGCAATTTAGTGGGAACGTCTAACATTATTAAAAGTTGCTAGGTTGGGACAAATTTTCAAGTTTAGCACCATGCGAGTTTACGATACCGTGTGACCGCTTGGGCCATCTCCCGTTTGCAGAAACTGGTTTGTGACTCCCGTGGGACCCAGAACAGGAAGGCCCCCGGTCAGGAGAGGGCCGACCCTCCCCGGGGTATGAGTTCTTTCCTAAACCGACCCTCTCCCCTCTAAAATATGACGGGCTCTTATTACATCATTTAACATCAGTGAAACATAATCGACGCTCGCTAGTCTCTCTAATTTTCCCTTTTTACCATGAGGAAGCAAGCACGACCTCCGTAGTCAGCAAAATCGGAGCTCAGTTGTGTGGACAAACGCTCCCAAGTTGTCAGGACAACAAGCTTGGTCCACTTGCGCTCCGGGAAACAGCGCCGACGCTCCCGTACCGATCTGCGCAGTCGCGCGGGAGCGCTTCCGGCCTTCGCCCCGCCCCCTTCGCTGACAGGTGGCCCAAGCCCCAGCCCCGCCCAGCTTCGCGGCTGACTGGTCCAGGAGTCCAAGCGGTCGAAGGCTTTTACGGCTGCGGCGTGCCGGAAAGTGAGTGAGCCGCAAAGGCGTTTTGTTTTCCGTAAGCCGGGGTCTGGAGGCGGTGCGTATGTTCTGGGCGAGGACCACTGGGTGTGCTTTTGGATGTGTGTGGTGGGCTAGAGGGGGTTTGAAAGAGGGTTCTGAGCGTCTTCCGACGTTGACAGTCTCTCTCCCTCATTTTCCTGAAGTGTGTTGGGGTGAGTCTGTGACGGTTTCGAAAAAGAAGGGAACTGGCATGGGATTGGGAGAAGCGACTGGCAACCCGGGTGGGCCGCCTGGTCCAGCACGGTTAGGGCCAGCAGGTGGACGAGGCTCATTCGGCAATTTAAAGAGAGCTGGTTATTTTGTGATTAACGACATTCGGACTCTTCTCTCTGCTCTGTTTATTCTGTTTACTTGCTGTGCAGCATGTATGACCTTTTCCCTAAGTGTCGTAAACAAGATTTGGAAATGATTTGAAGCAATTTCTGGGTAAAATATTCTGTACACGTGACGATCGCTGAGGTCCAGAAGACACATTAAGTTACTTGCTCAAGGTCACAGACTAATTGTACTCACCAGCAACACAACCTTCAGAATTTCAGACTCCTCCCCACGTGAAGAAACACTGGCACCTTAGAACAGCAGGAAAACTAGAGGAAATTAAGGGAGGCTCTTCTCCTCCTAAAGGCCAACTGAATTCGCTATGATTTTACGACCTACCTAAACCCTGTTTTAGGATGACAAGACCTGAAATACTTTAAAATTACTGGCACCATTTCTCATCTCTGAATTACAATTTTATAGTGCTCTATTCCTTGTAACGTCATTTACTAAATGTATTATTTATAAATAAATAGTAGGACTGACTGAGCTAGTCTGTGTGAGTTAAAGTGTTATCCCCATTGTAACAGAAATCAAGGTTATGTGATAGCTATGACATCTCATCTCCAAATCCTGGTAGGCATATAAAAACATCTTAACATCAACTTCATATGGAGTTCTAATTCAGTTTACCATAGGTATTTGATACAGAAGATAGGTTTTGTTTTAAGTTAGTTTTTTCAACAAAACTAATGTTTTCATGATTTCTGAAACTAGGACTGATGGGGGCAAGGACGTGTTATGGTAATCCTAAATTACCTTAAAATAGTAGGCCTTTAAAAGAGACGATTTACTCAAATTCTCACTCTGTCAACCTCCCTCATAGGGAGGAGGGGTCGCTATGTTGTAAGGGATCATAACAATGTCCTTCATTTTTAGTACTCCTTGTGCAAACTGCTTAAGTGGTAAGAAGGTCTGTTTCCTAGTTTACTTTCAAGTGGACGTGGTTCTTGCCTCTTCTGAACATGCATAGCCATCTTCTTTCAACTTATTTAGATAATCTGGTTTCTAGGTCTAGACCAAACTGTATGAAAAGCAAGGGATTTTGCCCTCTACGTCTCTGGTGCTGGCAAGTGTGCTGGAATAAGTTTTTGTCTGAACCTTTCTAGGTTTAACTAATTTGGGGAAATGTGCTTCACCTGTTGTTTCAGTCAAGTCTACTAGAACCAATTGGCAAATAACATTGTACCGCCTTTCTTTGCCAGTTTTCCTTCAGCTTTTATTGTCATCTGAACTTTCTTGGGATGAATCAACAACTTTGGGCACCATAACTCACTAGGAGTGACAATTCTTTGTTAACCCAGAACTGCAGTTGGTTAAGTCTAAATGCCTTAGCCTCCAAACCCTCGGAAAAAAGCTGTCAGTGGAGATTGCACCTCACTCTCACCCACCACAAACATCCAAGTTCTTAGACTACCGGGGGACTTCTCTTAGTCCCTAACGTATTCGGCTCTTTACTTACAACAGTAACTTCCATGACTTTGTGCAGGATTCAGGATCAGCCTCAGGTCCCCATTGTGCTCAAATTTTTCATTCACGATATTGTGAACCCTATTTCTCCCAATGGCTAAAATAAACCTAAATGCCTGAAGGTCAACTGTATAATAATAGAGATAGACTGCATTAATGCATACAAGTTAACATATCAAAGAACTGGAAAAATTTACCTTAGCCACACTAGCTACATTTTTGCTAGGCAAATGTTATGCATAATTTGTAAAAAGGCTAACCTAAAAGGACAACTTAAGCCAGCTTCCTAAAAGCTTTCATAGATTACAAATTGTGAATTAAATGCAGCTATTTAATTAGCTGAAGCTCTTTTCCAGGCATTAAAGAGGCTATAATTTGATATTTGACTTACATCTATGTAGACTGAATTTTGAATTATTTGAAAGTCATATGGCTCTTTAAGAGTCATTCTTTAATAACATTAAATTACACTGGAAATGACTCTCTGCCAAAAAAAAAAGTTTTAAAAATGACGTAGCTGTTAATATAATGGGCTAAATACACTAATTGCACTCCCTTCCATAACTCCACTAAATCTTCAGTAAAGGGATATAAAATAAATTGGAAATATGGGAGAGATGACAGCAATAAAACTTTAGAAGCTGGAATACATGAATGAGTGTGATTTAGCACACAAGAAAAGCCCATTTTATACTGGAAAATTCTCGAAAGGCACGGAAACGGGCCCTGGAATTGGGAATGAAGAATGAAGTAAGAGGACTATATAAAAACTATTTGAGAAACACTTCTATGTAACTTCACCCCTCACTTCCACAGAAGACTGGAGGTGTATTTTTGGACAAAGTAATACTAGTCCCTGGACTAGGACATCCTCAGGCATCTAAAGTACATGCGAAGCACGATGAAGACAGGAATTAAGTGAATTTAGCTATACATAATGCTGAATGCAAGGCCCCCATTCCGCTTTCACGTTTTAATATTTAATAGGCAAATCCTCAGAAGATTGGAAGACTCTGCTCTAGGGAATTGACCACCCCAAAAGAAACAATCCAAGATACTGTTATCAGAGATTCCCCAATAAAGTGCCCACTCAGAGCACCCTAAGTGAAGCTTGAGTCTCTAAGGTTCACCATGCGTATATGGCTATCTAAAAAGCCTTTTCATTCTTTCACTCACAAGAGTGGTCAGAAAAGGATCACCAGACTTTGGAAGAAAGCTCAGAAGTGGCAGAAAGAAAAGCCAGCAGGAAAAAAGCAATTTGAAGTAGAACAATTTCAAGAAAGCTAATATTAGTGAACTCAAAAAAAAGTTTGTTCAACTACATTGTAATGCTTGTTATGTAAATTAGCTCATCAACTGCTAAATAGGGGAATTTCACAACTATTAACATGGAAGTAATGTTGACTCCTATGTGATCTTTTTTTTCTAAGAAGAGCCAGTAAAGCAGTACATTTATGAACTTCAGCAAGAAGATTAAAGATCTTTGGTTAGCTGCTATACTGGCAGACGGTGCCTTTCAGGTATTGTTTTTTTAAAAAGTAAGTGCTTATACCCAGGGCTTCCTCCTCAGAGGAAGCCTCCTCCTCCTGCCCACCAATTAGCAGCCTTATTTAGATAAATCTCTGTCTACTTCCATGTGTATCTCAGTGTCTCCTAGCCCTGCTCTTAGACTTTTGCCAGCATTTCTAGTATATTTTAACAGTTTTCCTGAGGTAGAAATGACAAACAATAAACCAGACTTAAAGTATAATTCAATATATTTCACATGTATACACTAATGCAACCATCACCACAATCAAGATAATAAACATATCCATCATCCCCAAAAGTTGCCTCATGCATCTTTGATTCCTTCCTGGAATACAGCCCCCACTCCTGTTCCCAGGGTACTCTATTAGTGTTTTTAACATCTCTGTAATAGTCTTCAGCTATGCTGAGAGCAATCTGTGTGGCCCAAATTAAATGTCCAGGTACTAATTTCCGGTTTATCTTTGCTAGTGCTCTTATTACAATTGTGTAAGATTTGAGTGGTCTGCCCCAAACGTATTTTCAGCATAAGCCCAGTTATTTCTAATGTGTTTTTTTGCAAGATGAAAGGTTTCTCAGGAATACATATATTGTGCAATTGCAAAATTGCCTGTGTTACATCCTTAAAACAAGAACAGGATACTGAAAAAAAAAACTATAATGAGTTCTTGGAAGTTATAGCAGAAATGAAAAACTCAACAGAACACTTGGAAGATGAAGATAAAATTCCCCATAAAATTGAGTGAAAAGACAAAAAAATGGAAAATAGAGGAAGAAGAAGAAAGAGGACATGCCTAGAAGCTCAAACATCCAAATAACAGAAGTTCCAGAAAGGGAGAAAAGAGAAAATGGGGAGGGGTGGGAAATCATGAATGAAATAATTTATCTTTTTTGAAATACTTTTTCTTATACTTCACTATGAAGAAACATGAATGAAATAATTTACATTTTTTTCCCAAATTGAAGGAAACAGGTGTCCAGATTGCAAGGGCCAATTGAATATAGCACAGTGGAAGAAAATAAATCCACATCAACACATCACTGTAAAATTTCAAAATATTCCTAGAGAAGATACTGTAAGTTTCTGGGGAGAGAAAAAAAATAAAAAGGATCATTTATCCAGACTGCTTTGAACTTCTTAATTGCAATGCTGGAAGCAAAATTAGAGGAGCAACTGCTTCAAAATGTTGAAAGAAAATTATTTCTGGCTTCGAATTCTATACTCAGCTAAACTAGCAAAGAAATACAGCCATTTTTAGACATCCCAGGTCTCCTTTACCTTCCAGGTACCCTTTTCAAAAAGCTATAGAGGATGTGCTTCACGAAAACAAGAATAAAACCAGAAAATGGAACTCCTGGGATATAAAAAATAGGATAACCAACATAAGAGAGAGACAAAAGGAATTTCTAGAAGGATGGTTAAGGAAGATCCAAGTGCAACTCTGTACCCCCCTTGATGTAGAAAGCAGCCAGTCCACAATAAAGCAGTATGACTCACATTTCTGGCTTTTATCATCAAGATCCCTGCTGCCTGAGGATCTTGCCGTGATTCTTAATCAGTACTTGCCCTGTCTTGACAATGGGGTAATGAAACTCCTGCTCTCTTCTGTGCTGTGCTGACTGGACCAACTGAGAACACTCATTTTTACTCTTCTGTTTCAACCTATTCCTGAAAGCTGATGTTGGGCTTTGAGCATAAAGCAGAAAATAGTCTTCCTCCTCTCCTATTCTTGCTATATATTGGCCAGAAATCAAATATCAGTTCTACACTCTGATCTTTCCACATGCTTCAGCTGGGGAAGACTCAGTATTCACTCTTGACATTGCTAATTAAGAAGGTAAAGCCAGACTAGAACTGTTGGTTTTCATTTAACAGCAGCATTCTTGCCTCTTTTCTTTACTAGAGTCATGCTTGCTGCTCAGATTATCAAAACTAAATAGGTTATTTAGGGCAATGTTCATGGGTAGGAAAACTGCAAAGCAGGAGAATTATTAAGTCCTTAAATGTTATTTTGGTAGAGATGGGCAAGGAGAAGCAATATGAGAGGGGGACATGGGGACTTACAAGATATTTTAAAATTGTTTTTAATTTCTTTTTTTAGAGACAGGGTCTCATTCTGTCACCTAGGTGGAATGCAGTGGCCCAATCATAACTCACTGTAACCTTGAACTCCTGAGCTCGAGTGATCCTCCCACCTCAGTAGCTAGGCATGTGCCACCACACATGGTCAATTTTTGCTTTTTTTTTTTTTTTTTTTTTAATAGAGATGGATGTGTCACTGTGTTGCCCAGCCCGGTCTCAAACTCCTGGGCTCAAGCAATTCTCCTGCTTCGACCTCCCAAAACACTGGGATTAAAGGTGTGAGCCACTGTGCCTGACCCCCCTCTAAGATTTTGTTTCATAACTTGAATGATGGGTACTCAGATGTATATTTTACATTCTTTAATTTGCACATATTTTATGCATATTTTGATGTATAATTAAAAGATGAAATACATGAAAGCACTGGTACCCTGCCTTTCAAATTATGAAAGATAAAAATTTCCAAAATGCCAAAAGGTTGGGGGTGGGGAGCAGGTAAAGTCACAGTAAAAATCTACACTATTATACTTTAATGCTGAACCAGAATAAAATAGGAGGACTTAAATTATACAATTTTTAAAATTTAATATGGTATTATAATTGTAATCTACATTTTCTACTAGTTAACTATGAAATAATCTTTAAAACTGATCTAAAAGGCTATTTAAAAAATATAAGTTGCTTCCTGCTTGCCCTTCAGAATAATTCAGTCCAAAGCCATTAATGTGGGACTGAGCAAGGTAGGCATCTGGGGAACGGGGGGGCGAGACAAGAAGTTGGCAAGGCAGTAGCCCAGCAAGGGGTACTGGAACCCAAACAGGGTGAGGAGGGTGTCTGGGGGGCAAGGGGTTGTGCATAGCAGCAGCCTAGCATGGGATGAGGAGGGCCTTCTTGGGGGGAAAGGGGCGTCGGCACAGGTTGTTAGAGTCCAAACTGGGTGAGACTTTTCCAGGAGCGGGGTGGGGTGCAGCATAAGTTGTCTGAGCCCAAGGGGGGTTTGTGACAGGAACTAGGGGAATGGGGAGAAGAGGATGTATGTGGGATGGTGGCAGAGCTCAAGCAGAAAGTAGAGAGTGTGCGCTAAGTGGTGACAGCAACAGGAATTTGGTTACATAGTGGGAAGAGAGATGATAATCCAAAAAGTATTGAGGACAATGGGAACCAGATTCCTCATTACTGGACAAGAGTATTAAAACTATGGAAAGAGGAAACTAAAATAAACCCTGTAGTGTTGGAATTGAATGTTAGGTATCAGATTATATAGATTAATATAAAAGTAAATACACACACACACACACACACACACTAACATCTACACATATATACACTTGTAGCATTGTCCACTCAGAGTACCTGGGAACAGTGACAATGCCATAGTAATGAGCATTTCTAGCATCCAGATCCTGGTTTCTAAAATATTCCATCTAGGCTGCAATTTGTAAATACTATTTTTCCATTAAAAGGACCAGGTTCCTGGAGAAATAATTTTACAGTGCACAATCTTGGCAAACACCACTTTAATCAGGTCATCAAATTTAACGTAATAGAACAAATTGGAATTGTGTCTACCTGATAGGATGCAATTTTAGGAATTTATGATTTAATCCCCACAACTGTAACAAGTAATAGAAATTATTTCCTAGGTTAGGCTGTCACAGTCCCTTTAAGGAACCACCTCTCCTTAGTAACCTTAACAAATTACACATAAAGCAGCATGATCTATCCCACTGAACACTGCCTGCTCATGAACAACCTTATGATACGGTTGTTCATTTGGCCACTTCACCACCAATCTTATTTCCCATCTCCCACTGATTCTAACCTGCTTGACTCACCCAGGTTTTATTTATTTTTTTTTTGAGACGGAGTCTCGCTCTGCCACCTGGGCTAGAGTACCATGGCATCAGCCTTGCTCACAGCAACCTCAAACTCCTGGGCTCAAGTGATCCTCCTGCCTTGGCCTCCCAGAGTGCTAAGATTACAGGCGTGAGCCACTGTGCCAGGCCCAAACCCAGTTTTTTCTAGTTTTTAACCTCCCTCTGGATAAGCACTCTTCCAGATTTGATTAGACCTCTTCTCAAATCGATCTGGCCTTGAGAGCAGGGTAAATACAATCTCCTGTTTGATAAGGAAAACTCAGACTCAGCAAGGTTAAGTAATCTGTACATTATGCAGCTGGTATTCAAATCTAGTTCTAACTCATTCCACTGTGGCATAAAAGGAGGTACATCTATGTATCTAACTGTGACAATCCATTTTCTCTCTCATCCTAATTCCTTCATAGGACTTCTCACAACTCCTAATTATCTTCTTTGCTTATTATGTCTCCCTTATGAGAAGTTCTGTGACAGCAGATTATCTTATCTGACATGTTCATAACTATATCCCCATACCTGGGACATATAAGTGCTGAATAAATATTTTTTGAATGTAAAAAAAGTTACCATCTTCCCAATGTGTAAAATCTTTTCTCTTGAAGACAATAGTTATTTGCAAAAAATTTTCCTTTTCTTTAGGTATGTTATATATAAAAGTGGATAATTTACATGAAAAATGAAAATGGCCAATTCTTTAAGAGGAGAAGTATTGAATCTTTACAAAAATGTAAGTATGTTGCCAATTTAAAAACATGTATTACTTGTATTCTTTAGAAATATATAATCTTTCTTTTTTCAGCTGCTGTATCTTGGACGAGAATATCCAAAAGGAGCAGACTATTTTAAAAGGCGTTTGAGGAACGTTTTCCTTAAAAACAAAGATGTGAAAGACCCAGAGAAGATCAAAGAACTTATTCAACGTGGTGAATTTGTAATGAAAGAGCTAGAAGCCTTATACTTCCTTAGGAAATACAGAGCCATGAAACAACGCTATTATTCAGATATCAACAAAAGTAACTGATTATTACCACTAGAAAGCTGAAAATCAGTGCCAGCTGTTTATGTATACCAAGTATTGTAAAATAATTCTAATTTAAAATGGGAAAATATACATGTTGTGTAAAAAAATACATGAGCTGCCCTACTGAACTAAAATAATAGGTTTCAACTTCTATTCATATGGAGAGCTTTATGAGTGTAATCCTTTATGCTCAATTTTTATACTAAAAGAAATTTAGCTATACTACCAATTATAAATTAATGAGTACCCAATTTTGAATGAAAATATAATACACTCAAATTTTCTAACTTAAGAGGATTAGCCAATTATTCTTAGCCCATTTCTCCATTTTACTGACAAAAGAATGCCATTTACTGCACATTTAATAAGCAAAATAATTTCTTACACATTTATTCCTCAACTTTTGAAGGAGTTACCTTATTTTTGACCATCTGGTACATTAACAGCACATGTTCAAAATTCACTACAAAACAAATAGTACCTGGTAATGATTTAAATGTAGTTACAGAAATAATAGTATGTATGTAGTCATCACATTACTTTTGACCTTGAAATAGCCTGCTGGAAACTGGTATTATATACATAACTATTCAATTATGTCCATTAATTTTGCTGCTGCTACCTTTGGGCCTTAAAAAACAAATCACCTACTGTGCACCATTACCTCTTTTGATAAAAAGTAATAATGTTCTATATTCTTTTGTCATAAAGGCAGCTCTGTCTTGTGTCTACTTAAAAATGAGTTGATAAGGCAGTGAACCTAAACCTAATATGGTTTTAAGTTTAAGCAAACACTTAAACCTTTACATAATGTTCACAGTGCTTTTTATAAATAAAGAATATTTCTAACTTAAAAGTTGCAGGAACGATTCACTGGTATACTATAGTGCCTATAGCTGATAAAGTATTCTGTATCAATAGTGAGGCAAACGTTTCAAATTTCCATCAAGAAATACAAACTATCATAGTCACCATAACTATTTTTATTACATTACAATAATTAGGAGCAGTACAGTTCATGACAAAAATATTACAAATTTCAGATCACTTCACAGCACATACTCCTATAAACATTTAAAAGTTAATTTTAATTAAAAGAGTGGTCATTTTTAATGTTTGATATGACCAACATTCCTAGGTCAGCGCAACCAAATGATGGAAAACAACTGGATCACACTGCATATGTCCCACAAAAAAAAGCACAATGTACAAAATGTGCATGTTTCAGTTTACACTATACAAAAATAGTTAAAATACATTCCAGGTAAACATGTTACATTAAGAAATAGTACTAGTAAGAAATTGGCACTCAAAGGAAAAATGCAAAAGTATTTTCAACATGAAAACACAAGACAGTGGAATAGGAAACTTTTGGATAAAGCATTATTGTAACCCAGTTAGCTGAGGGGGTGGTGGTGATAGACCCTCTGTAATTGACATTTCTGCTGATAATAACTTCGTTTTTCCTAAATTCATCTAAATTGCCTATCGTCATCCCAACAGGCACTTCAAACTATTGAACTGAAACACAAATCTTAATCTAGTTATGACTATTCTTCAAGAACTAATGTAAATATATCTTTAGAAAGAAGTAATTTTCATTTTGATAGAATTTATAACTACTAGTTGTATGTTATTCAATTTCTCAATGCAGAATTCATGCTACTGAATATTAACACAAGTTATTAAATATAAGTTAAAGTAACTGCTGGGTTTTTAAAAACATCACTATATAATTATCAAGAAATTACTACTTTTTGATAAATGGAAATAACTTCAGGCAGTTTTTACTGCCTAAAAAATAAATCCTAAATGTATGTATATACTGTTTGGGAAAAAAATGGTTAGAAGAAAAAAAATCACTAGAATACAAATGAGATGAACTTGTGCAAACTGTAACTTAACATGCCTCACAAATGTTTTATATATATTAGGACAAAATTGTGCAATGGTGGCAAAGGTTTTGATAACCTATAAAAGTTAGGTTCTAAGTTCCTATGCAGTGTGACTCAGTTAAAATAGAGCCTAGAATTCCTAATTGGGAGTATTCACTCAAATTATTCTATATATGTCTGCTATATTCTTCCACAAACATGTTAATGCCTAAGACTATGTAATTTAGTACTTAAAAAAAAGTTTCAACAAGGATTTTTATCTTTAAGGCTGTAATAATTAGATAACATTTGTTATTTCTAGTATTCTCCGCCCTTTTAAAATCTACACAAACAAACCTTTTGTTAAACCATTCAAAATTCATATAATAAAAGATAATTAGCACTACTTTAAAAAAATGCCCAGCTACATCAAAAATTCATAAGTCCTAAACATCCTCTCAGTTATTTACCGCAGTTCCTGAAGCATGGCCATTTCTTTCTCTGTGTAATAACCAGAGAAAGTACTGTACAAGCCTTAATACCCCACCTACATTATGTTCCATAAATCTGTAGTTTACCACAGTGTTTCAGAAATCTTATTTTTACACAAGTTTCCTTTTCTGTGAATTAGTTCAGGCACCTGTTTATTCGTACCCAGATCAACAAAACTGTTTTAGAAGTCAGTATTTAATTTGTAAAAGTCTATTTTAAAAGAGAAAATTGGAATATTTGGGAATTTTAATATTAGTATCTGACACACAACTTAATGTGTGCTACAATTGTCACAACAGAATCAGTTATTCCAAATAAAAAACAATATAATCAAGTTTATTCCTTTAAAACAGTGAAATGATTTATATAAAATAGCTTGATTAAACGACTGCATTGGAATCATAGCAAAACAATTATTTAGAATTGGAAGAAACCCTAGAGACCAAACCCCTTCTTTGCAAAACTAAAATATGCATTGTGTTATCTCTGGGTCATGCACCTAGGGCCTTACTAAGATATTACAGACCACTCTAGCACTACCCTAAGGACAGGGATTGTTTCTTGTTTGGGAACACCATATCCTCCGTGCCTTGTGCAATGGTTGGCATCTGGCAGGCATTCAATATCTGTTGAATAAATGAATTCTGCAAAAAAGCTTATGAATTAAATGTTTAAGTATTTTTCATTGTAAGAAGATTTTGAGTTATTAACACAATGCAAGGTATCACTATTACCAGGGCTAGTCCTAGTTGTAGATTACTTAAGGAATTCTTTCAGCACTACCTTTATTAAATTCTCCTTCCGCTGGATAGAGTTCTGTCTATTCATACCAGGTTTGAAAATTCCTACTTAGTCACTAATGGACCGAGCAGTAAACAGATGATGTTCAAAGGATCAAGATTAAATCACTACAGCCACAACCTGAAAATTAGCTACAAGGTCAAATCCCATTATAGTATTTGTCAGATTATTTTGAGCTCTAAGGAAATAAGATGTAGGGCATTTTGATGTAACTTAATGGGAAACCTTCATGAAGATATCCATAGCAGCAATAAATCTTGAGCTTAAGGGAATTAAAAGTATTAAAAAAAATGGCATGAAGCCATGAGACATATGGAAGGGTAGGCAGGCAAGATGACACTCATATGGGAGAGGAATCCTAAAACTGGAGAATGGATATTCGAATATAAACTTTACCTCTTGCACAATTTTGCCCAAGACTGGTACTGGAGATGGTAACACAGGTAAAAAGTTACAGATTGTGCTGAGCTTGACATACAGGTACATCCTTATGTAAACTGAATGTAAATCAAATCACATAGCTATGAAGTTAGACAAAGCCTTTGAGATGACTTCTTTTTTCATGAAGAAATGGATAGTAAGTGATTTGCCCAAAATCAGAATTCTAATACATAATCTAAAATCTAAGTCACCTTCCTCCTAGTCCAGTGGTATTTTCACCTTACCACACCATCTCATCTCACTTCAAATATTTCAAATTAAGTAACATTTTAAATGTATTGAAAGGACTTTTTATTAATGTTAATTTTTTAAGCATTAGATATTCTTAAATATGGATCAGACTTGAAAAGTATTTATGAAACATTAATTTAGCCAGTGTTAAGAGAACCAGCCAAACCTAGATTCTGAAACTTTTTCATTTCATTGGTTTAAAAAAAAAATTAATGTCTTAGCAACCCCACACGCTAAAATCTCAACTTTCAAGTTAATATTTAAAAGTAATTTTTTGCAAAAAGTTTTTTTAAAAACAAAAGTGATACTCTTGATTTGTCAGTAGGACTACCGTATACTGAGAATGCATCTTGCTTAGCTACCCAAACTCTCTCATAGTTGCCCCATTTTGACCAGCCAATGCATGACTACACTGGATGACCACAGCGATGCAGTCCATGCTGTGAAACTCTCAATGAGGTTCAAAGATTCACACAAGGCCTGGCCTTGCAACCTTGGTCTCCTTAACAGCTACTAAGCTATAACTGGCCCAGATATTCTTTAATATCACTACCAGAATTAAAACTATTTTCAAAGACTGAAGTTCAAGAAAAGATTTAAAGTTATGCTACAAAAGAGCAATCTGACACAGGGAGACTATATTTAATTCCTATGAGAATTTTTTATACATGTTAAAATTTTTTTAAATTATTAAAAAATTTAGTAGCATGTAAATATAGCCCCCAAAATGGCTGCTATAATCCCTATTTCATACTGGGTCTGCCTTAACAGGAAAAGCTATTAGGAGTCTTACAGTAATTTATCTAACATGGAAAGGAAATGGCCTTTTATTTTTCCATTGCCTTGTATTTTTTTTCCATTTTTTTCTTTTTATACAAAAAATATATTTTTGGGAAAGTGACCATAACTAATAGCAGTGGAAAGAGACAAAAACCTTTGTGAACAGTGTAACTTTACATTCATTAAGGATGACAAATTACAGGACATGATGCCCAGAAGATGAATCAACAGGATCCCATAAATTTGTGTTCCCTCAATGTTTTAGTAAAACCAATCATAAAGTCTCAACTGAAGTTAAATTGGTAATTAATCCATTTATGTGATTAGATAAAACACAGGGTAGGGATGATTCGAAAGCTTCATTAATTTGTTTCACACCAACGTCCACAATTGGTAAGAAAAATAGGAAATAATCAAGTGCATGCACCAAAACCCCAAGACAGAAATCTCAGGTATTCAGTTTCTTTTTCACAGGCATTGCTAATTCAAAAACCAAAACTCAGGGAATACTGGCACTTAGAGGAAAAAAAAGTTTCCACTGTCATTTTAAAATAAGCATTTAAGATAAAAGCTAACAGTTTGCATGGAGCAGAAAAAAATTAGGTAATGCTAAAACAAATGCTAATAATTTAGTGTAATGTACAAAAATTACCACTTTTACTTAAGTATGCCTTAAGAAAAAAGTACAAATTGTATTTACATAATTATACACTTTGTCTTTGACTTCTTTTTCTTCTTTTTACCATCTTTGCTCATCTTTTCTTTATGTTTTCGAATTTCTCGAACTAACGTATAGAAGGCATCATCAACACCCTGAAATACATAAAAAGTATTAAAATGTGATTATTTACATAAAGGAACACTGATTTGTGCAATACGCAATGATAATCAATGCCACAGAATCTTAAGCTTAACAAATGACTTTCTCCTAGGAGAACATAATTTGCTACTAATTTTTCCACATTGGCAAACCTTGGTCACCAAAACCCGAATGCCTGTGTGTGTTTGTATACTTAATGTCCCTGAGCTCTGGTTCCATATTTATGTAATTTACCAAGAAATAAACAGTATCTGAACATATTCTGATAGTTTCCCATGAAGTAAATAGTATGTGAACAAATTATTTCAGTTTTCAAATAATATATATTAAGACAGTAGTTTCAATTCATATACTTATCATTAAGAAAGAGGTTTAAAGTGACCCCAACATAGGATAATATTACTTTGAAAATTGTAATACCTCTGATGTGTGGAGAAATGAGCTAAGTCATTTGAATGGTGGTGTAGTTTACGAATTTGGAGATTATTTATCATTGTTTTAGTTTCTGTTTAATATATTAGATACTCAAAAGCCTGCCATAAAAAGCCAAATGCCCTGTCTTCAAAGAGTCCAACATTTAGTCATTGTGGCCTACATCTATTTGTGATTAAAGCAAGGTAACTAAATCAGTATAGCTAAAAGTGATTTTAAATCAGAAAAATATTCAACCTAATAATCCATAATGTGAAAAATGGCACTCTGAAAGTGGTAGAACAGCAGATTTTAAACCTGCGATATTTAAATTATGCAAGAATACACAAGTCAATTCTTGTCATCTGTTAAGAAAAATATAAGCAAAAAAAAAAAACTGAAGAACAAATATAATCCTCTCTGTATTTTAAAATCTACCCAACTGAACAGTAACTGTAAAAAGAAAATCTAGCTGGGTGGCTCACACCTGTAATCCCAGAGACTCAGGAGGCTGAGGCAGGAGGATCACTTTGGCCCAGAAGTTGAAGGCTGCAGTGAGCTATGACTGCACCATTGCACTCCAGCCTGGTCAACAGAGTGGGACCATCTCTTTATCAAAAAAATAAAAAATAAGTAAAAAATAAAATAAAAATTTTAAAAAGCCTGTTAACCAAATAATGCTTCCAAACCTAGACACTAGAGGGAGTTTTAGGAATGAATACTCAACAAATTAAGTTGTATAAATCAAGCCACTTAAATAACAATGAAAATTGAGTTTTTACTCATTGTAAAATCACCTCTGTTGCATATTATCAATTGTATTAATATTATAATATGTATGAATAAATTCACTAAGTTATGTTATCTTGAAAATAATTTAAAAATTTAACACTGATGTGATTTCTCCTTTACTGCATTACTAAAATCTTCAACAATATTTCAAAATAGCAAAATTAATTTAGAGCATTTTCTTTCAAAGAAAAAAATTTTCTTTCAAACAAAAGTAGTTACATTTAACTAACTTTCACAATATATCTACATTCAGAAAAGCATGACCAATATTTTAAGAGAAGTAAACACAGAGTGGGAATGAGAAGTTTGCCTGTACTTAAACAAACAGGATAAAAACCAATATTATTGGTTTGAATGAATGCTAGTGAATAAATTTCCCCAACAAAGTCCCCAAACTGTACTCCGTAATGTTTTCCACTTTCTGATATCATCACTGATAGAATACAAATATATGCTTGAGTTTCTCCCAATGGAGAAAGGAAAAGTGGTAAGAGAGAATTTACCAGCAATACAATCAAAGCTTAATTATGTGTGTGTGTATCCATTCATGCTAACCTTCTTAACACACATAAAGGGAAAAATTTCCAATGATATAATAAAGATTATTTTGTAGCTTGCCAACACTTGACAATTTGGAGTCATAAACCCTTAAAATGTGACAATCTTAAAAGAGGACCTAGTCTAACTCCCCTACCCTTCATGAATTCCCTTTGATCACACATCTTTACATAGTCCACTCCATTTCAACTACTTTTATAATGAAGAAAAATAGCAATGATACTAAAATAGTGAAGCAGAAAAAATGAAAAACCACAATATGGATAGATTCTATGGTGAAAACAATATACAAGTATTTAAGAGACATGAGAGAATTTGATAACAGTACCCTCTTCTAAGATTTTGACAAATACTTGAGGCTCATGTTGCATTGAACTCCCCTTTCTACATAATCTTACTAAAATTAAATCATTTCAATGATTAGGGAAATACCACAATTAATCTAACACAGGGCAGTGAATTCCTTTTTCTCATATAGTAACTAATTCTCACACACACATAGAGATAAAAGTTACTTTTATTATTTTGTTTAGTAGTAGTAACTTTTGTTATTTTGTTTAAACCTAACGTTTTTCAGGACTAAGAAAAATTCATTTTTATTTATTATTGTCAAATTTTTAAAAAAGTATTTTTACTTAACTTTAAATTTTTAAATATTACCAGGTATACTTCTTTATATAAATGCTATCCATATCTACTGAAAAAACATATTCAATTCATCTTGTCAAACAATTATTTGACATTCACACTACAGTTACTGTGAAAAAATAGTTTGCACAAATTAAAACTTTTAGAATAGTATATGCTTACATCTTTGTTTTAAATACAATTTAAAGCATAAAACTTATTTTTTATTTTACTCAAAATAGTACTATTTTAAAAGTCATCTAATAGAAAATAGGAGAGGAAAATAAAAAATTAAAACCACCACTTAAATCTGGTTATGGTACTGTTATTTACAAAGTTCAACTTTTCAAACTGCACTGTAATGTTATATTTTACCACAACTTCCAAATTGAAATATTGCTTTACCCAGTGATACTCAAAATATATTAAGAATTTGTAAATCTCAGTAAGAATTATGCCTTGTTTCTTCTGACTTAGTAGATTAGTATACCACATAATATCTTTGGGAGATACTTAAAATTCATATAATAAAGAATGTCGACTTTTAGTTTAATAATTACAATAAGTGACATCCTCGTAGTTTTTGAAAACTAAATTTATTTCACATTCTCACAAAACATTGTATGTTACAAACTATACCATCAACAACTTGAGCTTTGGCATGAATTTTATGACACCTACTGAAAGAAGTATCTTCTGAGCATGACAGAATGTGGGTTAGTTTAGAAAGGAAAATGAGAGATTCCACTCAATAAATCTTTGGGCAGTTACTATGTGTGAAGAACTTTATTAGGCAATAGGCATGCAAAGATTAAAAATATATGATTCTGGCTAAGATTCTACTGTCTAATATAGGAATGAAACACAAAAGAGGTTATTTCAATATAACATGGGAAGTGTATAATAGTTAAGGAGAGTATACTGGGAATACACAAGAAGTAGATTATGCCCAGTCTCAGGGTTTAGAAAGATTCTTAGATAACAGGAGATTGGGGATTCACGAAAGAGTATAAGCTAATTAGTAAGATTAAAGATAAGAATACTGGCATTCCAAACAAGAACCAAGACTCAAGGGAAAGTAGGAAATATTATGGTGTTTGTTTACATAAGGACAAAGCAAGACGATGGAGTTTTTAGGTAAAGACCAAAAAAGGGCTGGAGAGGTGGGAAGGTGGTAAGGACCATATATGACATGCTGTGGAACTTGAGATTTTATTCTACAGGTAAGTCAGTGATTAGATTTAAAGACAAGAGAATGACATTTCTGTTAAGTATCTCTCTCTGGTTGTACAATGACTGATGGCAGCAACAGGTAAATCAAATGGGAGGTTGTATACAGTCCCAGCAAGAAATGACAGAGGCCTGAACAAATGATGTGATAAAAGACATGGAACGTAACATCACAGAATATGTGGTTGTTTCCACCCCACAAGCTTGTGGGGTGAAAAGGAGGAGGTAGGAGTCATCCTAAACTTCCCAGTGCTGTTGCTGCCACTGAATAGGAGAACACAGGCAGAAGAGCTGTTTGCTTGTGAAATGTCCCAAAGGTAAATACATTGCAAGAGAGGCTCTTTCCCACCTTCTAGAACACTCAATCTTATCACTCTATACCATTTCTTTTATGTTTCCCTAAGAAAAATCAAAAACTGATTATCTCAAAACTTGAGTGTGATTTCCCTTAAAAATAAAGGTATCAGTTCCCAAATGCTTAGTTTACACAAGAATAATTAAATCATTAGACCTTATGCTGAATGTAGATTAGTCTACTATAGCCATCAAAATGGTCTCAATTATAATTAGTACCTTTTAGATTAAAAATAAATGTATTAATTATGGAAACAGACTATAAGTTTCTTATCTTTTAATTCTTCAAAGTAGAATACCACACCTAACTAGTTCCACAGTAGTTGCTACTTTGTTACCTCTGAAGACATCTGCTTTCTGCCAAAATTAATATGCTGAACTTACCAGATTACATTACAATGCATTTTTTAATTTTCACACAGCCAGGAGTCTTTTCTTCTTTGTTGATTTTTCTCAATCTGTATTGTCGGATCTCTCTCACCAATGTATAAAAAGCATCCTCCACTCTCTGCATTGTAAAACACAACTTCTTTAAAGTCTGTTTCATTGGTAAGAGTAATTTATTGGGACAGCCATGTGCAAGAAGTTTGAAATTATAAGCTTTACTTAAGAATTTGTTTTTAAAACAGACATAGGATTGTTTGACTAAAATTGAGGATGCAGTTTTAAAATATGGGCTAGAATCCTGGTTTGTTCTTGAAAGTCAGTTTTGTTTTCTAATAAAATTAGAATTTAAAAATTTTAATTAGGAATCAGGAACAATTATAAAAAACCCAAATACATGTATTAGTATCTGTTTATCAGTTTAATGCAATTATTTTAGTTTGCTAGTCTTGGAATTAAAACCTAAACTGAAGTTAGGTTTAAGTTATTTCTCTGAGTTAGGGAAATAGGTAATTTATGTATTACTGAGTCCCATCAGTACTACTGATGTACTACTGATAACAGTGGGAAGAAAAATGGTACAATAGGGACGTAAAAATCTTTGCTAAAACACAAAAAGCACCTCAAAATAAAGGTGAACGAAGAGACTGTAATCTTGAGTTTTATTTTCAATTATAACATTTTTTCAGTCTATTTCCAGGGTACACACGTGGAACCTCAACTGGAACTTTTGTGAATGGATAAACATATTATTTAAATTAAAATATCAAATGATGGCTGTTTGCCATAATATAAAACATTATAAACTGTTTAAAATACACATGCAAAATAGAACATTTTGTATCCTTACTATAAGTCTTAAAAATAATTTTCAGAACAGTGTACAATCCATACTGGCTTTGTACCTTCTATTCTAATTTAAATTCTGCAAAGGGGTTTTTCCTGCTGAAAGCTGTGATAAGAAAGCCATGACAAGCACAATCATATATGGCCACATGGAGAAAAAGTTTTTAATCTTCTCCAATCTAGAAAATTAGGCAGTAGGCCGGGCACGGTGGCTCACGCCTGTAATCCTAGCACTCGAGGCGGGTGGATCGTTTGAGTTCAGGAGTTCGAGATCAGCCTGAGCAAGAGTGAGA
>CAUYSK010007143.1:0-45947 GCA_963575035.1 Avahi laniger | reverse complement strand
TTAGCTCCTTACTTTGTCATCGGGAGGGAAGAAGGGGGGGAGGACACTGTGCTGTGGGGCAGAGTTGCCAGTGACCTGTGGCTGCTTTTGGCTTTCTCCTGTGTGCTGTCCCCTCATCCCTCCCCTTTCACTCCCTCTGCCGCCTTCCTCTCCCTCCCGCTCTCCCTCCCTCCCGCCATCCCACTTCTCCGTCCCTTCTCTCTCCCGCCATCCCTCTCCCCCTCCCTCTTTGCCCTCTCTCCCCCTCCCTTTCCCCCTCCCTCTGGGCCTTCTCTTCCCTTGCCCCTGGCCCCCCAGGTACCCTCAGGGCCGCAGAAACCCCCTGCGTGCTAAGCCTTGGCCTGGAGCCCAGCTGGCCCTGCCCATGGCTCGGCCACTTCTTGGAGCCCCGTGCAGCCCCAGCCTGAAACTGTGAGCCACTGAGGCCATCCCAGAAGACCGGCAGGGACTTATAGCATGTCAGCGGCAGAGGGCGAGTCTTAATCAGGCAAGAGCAGGGAGTAAGACGGGGCACACAAGTGAGGAGCTGGTGGTGGGCATGGGCGTTCGCAGGAGAATCCAACCATACCGGGCACAGCCAGCCACTGATCACTCTGAGCATGCCACCTTTCCTTCAGTGTGGGTTCCCAAATGGATCTGGGGGCCCTGAGAGCCTCCATATCCCAGCTGGCTGGTGCTGGTGGCAGCAGGGTCCCAACAGGAGGCACCGACACTTGCTCCTTCCCCACCTGGGCAAGACGTGCCAGCTCTGGGTGCTCACGATGGAGCCTGGCAGGGCGTGAGAGCCATTGGCCCAGCCTGTGAGGTAAATTTTGCACTCGATGAGTCATGGCTCAGACTGAGCAAAGATTTGCAGAGAATGTTCTAGAAGATTAGTCCTCAGTTTTGTCCCAACCAAGCCCCTGGCTTCTTGTCACCTCCTTCTCCCCAGGTGTCCACACTTAGCTGCTTCCCCACCACCACCGCACCTTCCCCAGGCACTGGAACCGCAGGTGGCTGCCTGTCCCTAGCTGCGGCGGAGCTGAGGCTGCACCTGTGGGAAGGCCCGACAGACAGGATGGGCGACATGGCCAACAGTTCCATCGAGTTCCACCCCAAGCCCCAGCAGCAGCGGGAGGCCCCCCATGCAAGCGGCTTTGGGTGCACGCTGGCTGACCTGCGCTCCCTCATGGAGCTGCGAGGGGCCGAGGCGCTGCAGAAGATCCAAGAAGCCTATGGGGACGTTGGCGGGCTCTGCAGGCGGCTGAAGACCTCACCCACGGAGGGTAAGGCCCTCCCTGCGCCGCCGGCGCTCCTCCCAGCCTTTGGGGTGTCCTCAATGGGATCCTTACTGCCAAAGCAGGATGGGCTCCAGGGCTCTGTGGCCACTGCAGCAGGTCCCTAGAGGGCTCTGTGGAGAGGAGGCCCAATGACCCCTGCCCGAGCCCCTCCTCCCGGCCACTTCCCGTGAGTGGGGGATGCTCCGTGCAAGTGAGGAGGCTGTTGTCCTGGACAGGCAGCTGTTGTCTACAGAGTGAAAGAAGGGGAGGGAGGAGATGGGAACTCCGCCAGGCGCATGCAGGTAGGGTGGGCCCCAAACTGCAACCCCGGAATGGCTTCTGAGGAATGGGGCGGGGCAGGCAGCCTCCTGTTGATGGAGGAGGAAGACACAGCCCCTGTCTGCATGTTTGGGGGTTCCCTGTATGCTCAGCCCTGTGCCCAGTTGGGGGTTCAGAAGAGAGAAAGGGGTGCAGGGTTGCAGGGGGCTTCTCCCTGACATGGGCCCATTTGGGACAAAGCTGGGGCATTGGGGGAGGGCCCAGAGTGCTCATCAGAGGGGCAAGCCTGAGGCAGCATAGGTGTCACTGCTACAGTGGGCCTCCAGGAAGCCCAGTGAGCACCTTCTAGAAGGATCTGGGATGGAGGCCTGACTGCCATTTTTGGTCCTGCCTCTCCCCTGGTTGCTGGGGTCTGCTGTGAGGCAGAGACCACCGGGGAGCTGGGCCCAGCCACAGAATCCAGGAGCTGGAGTGTCCTCTGACCCAGCTGGCGCTCACCTGGCAGGGCTGCCAGGGTTGTCCCAACACAGTGCCAGGCCTGCTTCCCGGCCAGTGAGAGTTGATTTGATCAGCAGCTGATCTCAGTGGCTCCTTGGCCCACCCATCTCCTCTGCTCCTGCCAGGGCACGGCCCCCAGCACCTCCAGCCTCCTGCCCCGCTTGGAGACTGGATGCTCTGGCCTCAGCCATCGGTCCGCGGTCCGCTAGTGACGTGTAAGCCGGAGGGAGGAGTGGAGAGGGAGGGGGTGGCCCGTGGTCCAGATCAGGAATCCGAGGTGGAGTGGCCTTCCCGGGTTCTGCCTGGGTCTCCCTCGCTTTGTGCTGTGGAGCTAAGGCGCCCACGGACACCCTGCCTCGCCTGCCACGCGCCATCCGGGTGCAGCGTGCTGTCAAGGCAGATGGCTGGGCACTGGGCCAGAGGATCTCTTTCCTTCCTTCCTCCTTGCCCGCCCCGCCACCCTCCCAGGACTTGGGCTCAGAGGAGGCTAGGGTGGAGGGCCATTTAGCCACAAGGGCTCTGGCCTCTCCCAGATCAAAGGAAGCAGATGGGCTTCAGCTGGCAGCCCTTCCCTCGTCTGTCAGGCCTTGTTAAATATTTAAAATGTCAAGGCCCTTGGGAACCTGCCCGATACTGCCACAGAGCGGGAGCTCGCTCAGGCCTGTGGAGGGGGTGGGCACGGAGAAGGGCAGGTGCACAGGTGGGTGGCCCAGTCCCTGACTGGCTCCTGAGCACCTGGGCGCCTGTGGCCGCAGTGTAGGGAGCCACCAGGCCTGGGGCTGCTGCCTGAAGAATGAGTGGCATGAGGACCAGCCCCTCCTCTCTCCAACCATGGCGGCCCTCAAGGTCCTCAAGCTCGAGCTGTCTGGGTGCCAAGAGCAGGCACCTGACTCTGGCTCCCCATATGCCCTCAGCCCAACCAAGAGCCTGAGGCAGGCATGGGGTCCTCAACAGGCCCCAGAGTTGCCCCACACCCACCCGCCCCTCACTGCTGCTCAGACACAATGTACTCCAGGCCCTGCACCAATCCCCTGGCAAGGTGGGCACACTTGGGGGTGCCCAGGAGGCAGGCAGTCACCGCCATGTAGATGCTTTACAGAGGACAGGAGACCAGGGAGGTGTGTGGGGCATTACAGGAGGGGGACTTTGTCTTCACATCAGTCCACTCCGCCCAGCCTTCGTGGAGAGATCCAAGAGGATTCTAGAAGCCATCCTGAATTCTCCTCCTGTTGGCCAGGAATCCTGGGTCTTAGGCCGAGCCTAGTGGTGGACTTGCCAGGGGGACCTGGCCCCCACCCCTTCACCAGCCTGGTCTCCAAAGGCGGTCATGGAAAGGAGGAGGCGGATTAGCTGGGATCCGACACGATATGGTCCTAATCCAATTCCGATGGCATCTGGCCTCTGCTCTGGGCAGGCTGCCCATCTGTGTCCAGGCCAGCCGGCCCCCCCGCCCCCACACCCTGGACCCGGGCCGCCCTCAGGCTACTGCGTAGGCACTTGCTTAGAAGCAGAGGGGCTGCAGCTGCCTTTCGCCCCCCACGGTGGGTGCTGCTTCCGCAGCAGCTGTCAGGAGCCCCGAGCCCACAGGAAGGCCCAGGCCACAGGACCGGGCTGAGGGCAGCTGCCTGGTGTAGGGCAAGGAGGGAGAAGCTGCAAGGGCAAATCAAGGCCAAGACAGAGGCTGACAGAGGGGCAGAGCGGGAGCTCCTGGCACGTGGCTAGGGCATGCAGGAGACAGACTCACATGGTGCCAGGGGGACCCATGGGCTCTCTAGAGGCTGCAGTGGGCTTCTGTCCCTCTCCAGGGGCTCTAGGCTAGGACAGCAGAGGGCCTGGGTGTCTGGGAGACTGAGAGTTTGGGTGTGTCCCTAGCACCAACCCCACCTTTCACAGTTCCTGCGGTTCAAGGAGACAGGCCCCAATCCGGAGTGAGCCACAGGCCCCACGGTTGGGCTCCTGGTCCACAGCCCCTTCTCCTGCCACCTCAGGAGCTGAGGTCCCTAGTTTCTCCCAGATGCCCAACTGGGGAAGCTGGAGAGACGGCGGGCCTCCAAAAAGAGGCCTTTGGCCCCTGCAGAAACCCGAGCCGGCCGACTGGGCCCAGGCACAATGAGGCCAGGGGAGAAAGGCAGGGACAGCTGCAGCTCTTCTGGATGAGGAGGACGTGCCAAGGCTGTGCCGGCTGAGGGCTTCTGCCTGTCAGTCTTCCCACCTTGGCCGAGCCCTGCCCCGCGCCGTCCCAGAGCCCCACAGTTAGCGCTTCCTCGCCCTCAGTCATCTGGGGCTGGGTCTCGCATGCCCTCCCAAGCCTGCAGACCCCCCTGTCCCCACAGCAAGTGGCAGGAGTAATGCCACCTACTCAGGTCCGGGAGCTGCAAGCTACTGTCCGCCCCACTAGGGGTCAGAGTGGGGCTGGTCCCTTGGGAGACAAAGAGGCAGTGGAGCACAGCGGGCTGTGGCAACACAGAGAGGGTGAAGCCTGACGGCTGAGGACAGGGCCAAGGGATGGTGTCCAGGCTTGGAGGCCCGTGGCCTGGATGCCAGTCATACGTGGAAGCTTCCAGTACCTTCAGACACGGTGCCTTGGTCCAAGCCAGGGTAGACTGAGAAGCTAAGCCCCCCTGTGTATGTGGATTCTGAGCCCCTCTGAGACCAGGCCCTCACAGGCCGGCTCACCAGCCTCGGTGCAGAGCCCCAGGAAGGGAGCCTGCCGCTCCAGCCCTCCCAGCCACGACGGCTCGCCTGGAGTGAGTGAGTGGCCTCCTGGGGCTTCAGAGTTTTGATCGAGGCCCTCTCAGCCCCTGGGCCTTGCATTGAGGTGCCTCGTCTGCTTGGGACTCAGAGGAACTCATTGGAACTGGCCACCTCACCCTTGACCCTCTGTGTCCTTGGCCTGGGGATGCCATGCCATCAGCATGAACCATTGACAATCTCATTAGCCCCAGCCTCCCCACCCCTTGTCCTCAGGGATAACAAGTGACAGAATTGGGTAAGGAGGGGTGGTTGTGATTGAGAGGCCAAGGCTAATTGACTCCTGAGAAAGCTGGTCACCAAATCTGCCAGAGTGGCTCTGAGTGTAATTCAAGTCACCATTTAGATGCCAGCCCAGAGGGGTTGGTTCCCTAGGCACGGCTGAGAGTGGGATGTCATATGACACGGTGAGGCCAAGCAAGACCCAGAAAAGGCTGCAAGAGCTCTCTCGGTTCCTGCCCTCACTGCTGTGACTTCTGGTTCCCCCAGCCCAGCCTGTGCCTCTCTCCTCTCCTCACATGACACATCAGTCCCCCTCTTTGGGTCTCTGAACCCAAGAACTTGCATTCCCCTGCTAGCTCTCATGTTCCCTCTCCTCTGCTCCTTCCCTGAGAAACTTCTGGAAAGCAGGCCTCCACTCCCTGTCTTCAGCAGCCACTCCTCTGTCCTCCTCAGCAGCCATGGGCACCATGGGCCGCTGCATACTTCTGGAGACTCCCGTAGCCCTTGGCCCTGGCCCTGCCCCCTTCCAGGCTCTTCCTGCCCCCACAGCTTATGTTATGTGACCCTGCCAGTCTTTGGGACCAGCTGCCCGTGGGGATGGGAGTGTGGCCAAGGCCCGGTGGCTCTCCCGTTCTCAGGACATCCGTGTCCTGGATGTGCATTCCCACCATGCAGACGTGCTCTGAAGAAGATGGGGAGCCCAGATGTTAGGAGCCAGAGAGATCTGTCCCGACAGGAGGAAAAGCCCCTTCAGAGAGGGCCCTGGCCAAATCTTTGGCATCTGGTCAGAAGCTGGCTCATGCCAACCCCACCTCCCTTGACTGGTGGCCCTCCCACATCTCCATGAAAGTTCCCCCAACACATGCTGTCCCGCAGGGGGCGGCTAGATGCTCTTTCTCCTGTTTGGTTCCCTCTGTGCCCCCCATCAGCTATCATCACCTTCCTCCGAATCCTCCTCAGAGGTAGTCTGGAGGTGGCACAGGACAGCGCAGAGACTGGGAGAGTAGATGAGGGAGGTGCGTGGCCTCGGGTCAGGTCCCAGCCATAGTCGGGTAGCCTCCCAGGCCTGTTTTCTCATCTGTGTGTCAGGAGGAGGGTGGCAGCCCTTCCTCCCCGACTAGTAGCCCTACTTCGTGCTAGGGAACTGGGGCTCCCCATGGTGGCAGCCGGAGGGGCCGCACGCTCGCTGCACACACGTGCCCCGAGGCTCTGCAGAAAGGCTCGCAGCACCAGGCCTGTGCAGGTGTCACCCTCTTGGAGCTGACAGTCTGGGCGAGACAGACACTGGCCAGGAGCAGGGTGCCCGGCACATAAGGCCGGCTGGCCCCACTGTCTCTTTCTGTGCTTCTTGGGCACCACGCAGGCCTGGCGGACAACACCAATGACTTGGAGAAGCGCAGGCAGATCTATGGGCAGAACTTCATCCCTCCCAAGCAGCCCAAGACCTTCCTTCAGTTGGTGTGGGAGGCCCTGCAGGACGTGACCCTCATCATCCTGGAAGTGGCCGCCATTGTCTCCCTGGGCCTGTCGTTCTATGCACCACCCGGGGAGGAGAGTGAAGGTGAGGACAGGCACCTGGCTGGAAGGAGGGGGAGGACTGAGACCTGAGATGAGGGGAGGCTCACAGAATGTCCCAATCCCAGTGGTAGGGCACGTGGGCTCACATGACTTCTCCATGTTTTCCTTCCCTTGGTTGTCGGCACAGCCTGCGGGAACGTGTCAGGTGGCGCAGAAGACGAGGGCGAGGCTGAGGCTGGATGGATTGAAGGCGCTGCCATCTTGCTATCTGTCATTTGTGTGGTGCTGGTCACGGCCTTCAACGACTGGAGCAAGGAGAAGCAGTTCCGAGGCCTACAGAGCCGAATTGAGCAGGAGCAGAAGTTCACAGTCATCCGGAACGGGCAGCTCCTCCAGGTCCCTGTGGCTGCACTGGTGGTAGGAGACATTGCCCAGGTCAAGTACGGTGAGTGTGCCAATCTCCACCCACCCTGCCAAGGAAGCCCACTCTCATTTCCGGGAGGGTGGCCCAGAGGAGACCCCCCAGTGCAGACTCTGTCCCCAGGGGAATGCGTGTCTTCACCTGTAGGAGGCCAGAGCTGGGGCGCATGGGGAGCATGAGGCAGGGCAGAGGGGGAGTTTCAGACGTGGCAACACTCCAGCAAGCAGGCCATTCCCACCATGAAGGAGGCAAATGTCCCCATTCCCTGGGAGCTGGATGACACGGTTAGGTGTGGGTGGTCCCCCCAGAAAGGCAGAGGTGGAAGGAAGAGGTCTCCCAAGTCCCTTTTCCGAGTGGCTCATAGGTCAGGTGGGACCTGCCCGGCAGTGGGGGGAGGTGGTGGGGAGAAAGACTGCATGCACCCATGGCCTCTGGTCCTAGCCGCCGGCCATCCCTTAGGAGACCTGCTGCCTGCTGACGGCGTGCTCATCCAGGGCAACGACCTCAAGCTGGACGAGAGCTCCCTGACCGGGGAGTCAGACCACGTGCGCAAGTCCGCCGACAAAGACCCCATGCTGCTCTCAGGTGAGGGCCACCTTCCTGAGCAGCCTAGTGCGAAGTCGCCTTGAAAGCCATTTGGTCCAGCATCCAAATCCAAGCCAGCCTGCCAGGCCGGCCTCAGCCAGGGCCTCCCTGAAAGCCCTTCCAGGTAGGGAGTCTGAGGACTCCATCCACCACGAGGCCTGGCAGTGGCAGCTCTGGCCACAGGGCAAAGCAGTGGGCCTTCTCAGCCCAGGGGGGCCCTTGGTGCTGCCGGGAAGCCCCAAGAGGAGAGGCTTCCTGGGGGTCAGCACAGTGCCACACTCCCCCGACATCCGGAGCCTGCAGAGGACCCGTGGGGCAGTGCTCCTCCCCAAAAGGTCCTGACTTAGCCCAGGGTTTATCCCCATGGGAAAGACAGTGGGAAACAGGGCAGGATGGCTGGAGGCCCTAGGTGGGCCCCAAGAATGGCTCCCCATGCCTCTGGGTGAGCCCCTCCTCCTCTTTGGATCAGGGAGGGCCTCCAGCCTAGACTTCAGGTCAACACAGTCTCTGGTGGCCTCTGGTGCGGAGTCCCTGTTTCTGTGGGTGCTGAACATGTCTTCCACCAGGGGTGCAAACTCCTGTCTCTCTCTGTGTTGCTCTGCCAGGCACTCATGTTATGGAGGGTTCTGGAAGGATGGTGGTGACGGCTGTCGGTGTGAACTCCCAGACAGGCATCATCTTTACCTTGCTTGGAGCTGGTGGAGAAGAGGAGGAGAAGAAGGATAAGAAAGGTACGGCAACACGGCTGCCTATCACCACGGCCTGCGCTCAGTGGGTAGGAGGCCACGCCCTATCTTCCAAGCCTTCTCGGGGACTGCTCTTCGGAGGTTTCCCGTGGAGAGCCAGCAGGCTGGGGTCCCCCCAGTTCTGTGTACGGGTAGCTTTCCTTAGACCACTGTCTCCCTAAGGCTTTGGGAGCATGTGCCTGGGGTGAAGGACTGTGCCCCGCCTGGACAGGAGTGGGGCCAGCACCCACTGAGGTACCAAGGACCCCAGGCCAGCATGGCAGCCAGGGAAACAGAGGCCAGAAGTCAGAAGCAGAGCCGCCCGAGCACGATGAGGCAGCAGAGCAGGACGGGACTCCTCAAAGGCCATACGGGGTCAGAGGAGGCTGGGCGGGGGAAGAGCAGTGTCTGGGGGCTGCCTGCAGCGTGCCCAGGGCTCCCCTTGCTTTGGCCTGGGCTTGTCTGCAGGCGTCTCCTGCAGCCGGTACCAGGTAGGAGCAGGTTGCTAGATGTGTGCCCCGCATGGGAGAGCTCTGCTTCCTGCCCGAAGCCTCCAGCGCACACTGGCGCTGGTGAGCTGGGGAGCGGTCATCAGCCAAGGTTTGGGTGGGGACAGGTGAGCCTAAGGAAGGCTGGGCTCTGGGTAACCTCGAGAAGCTCCCTCCTCCTGGAGGCGGTGAGGGAGGAGCTGGGTAAACTGCTGTTGCCTAGAAGTTTCCATAGGCCCTGCCTCCTGGCAGCCTGGGCCTGTGTCTCCCTGCGTGGGCACCTCTGCCACGCAGCCCCCTTCTTTGTCACACCAGCCCCCTGTCCCTACAGTGAGTGCCCTAGGAGCACACAGGCCGATAGGCAGGCCCTGGGCCTATCTGGCCATCTGGGCTGGACTGAAGTCCCCAGGCCTTTCTCTAGGGAAGCCCAGTTGACTCCGGTTGGTGGCCTAGTGGCCTCATCCCCAGCTGGTTGGCAAGGAGCCTCTTCCATACCAGACCCTCCAAGGCTCTGTCCCTTAGGCTAATGGAACCTATACTCTCAGTGGCTCCTGCACCTTCTTCCCAGTCTCCTTACTTCCTGCTCTGTCCCTTAAATGCTGGTGTCCTTCCCAACTTGGTCCCTCTCCTCTTAGAACTTGACCAGATCCATCCAGCGCCTCCCAGGCCCCTTCCCCACCCCAGCACCCTCAGGCAGGGTGGGTCCTGGAGAGGGGACCCTGAGAGGCCCTGGAGGGGCAGCAGCAGCATGGGCAGCTCCCCCATCACCCTCCCCCTCGCGGCCTCCCCGGAGCCCTTTCCACACGCTACACCTTATTTCTTACCTTTTGACTTTGACTCCTATGTACCCTTCTCCTCCACGTGTCCTCCTTCCCCTCATCACCTTCCCTCCTCTGCTGCCCCTCTGTGCCAGGCCCAGTCCTCGTCTTCCCGCAGCATTCATCGCACACCCCTCCCTCCTCCAGAGCTCTCCCATCCACCCACCTGCAGACAGGCTCTGTAGTCCCTCCTTCCTCTGGGCCTCATGGCCAGCATTTCCCTTGTTGTGCTGTATTGTTGCTGTGCTGTCATCATATGTCTATGGGTGTCTTCCCTGCCCCCCAGAAGTCTCTTTCACCTTTGAACTGCCCCCCTCAACCCCTACAGGGGCCCTGGGCCTCTCCTGCTTCCTGACCCCTCATGCAACTTGGATCCCCAGGGACATGAGACATTGGGTGGTGACTGATAGGTCAGCCCATAAGCCCCTCCTGCCCTGGCTGATTCATCTCTGGATCCAGGGCCATTGTGGATGTGGCCCCCAGGAGAGCTCCTCTAACTGTAGCCCTCAGAAGGGCTGTCCGACACCATGGCCCCTAGGAGGGTTTTGGCCACCACCGAAGCCCCTGGGCCGGTCCCCTGGTGCCTGGCCTGTCAAATGTGCACACTTTCTCCAGTGCTGCAGGGCACTGGCGCTCAGCCTAGCCCTCCTGTGCAGTGCCCTGGGCTATAAGTGAGCTTTGCCCTAGGTTAACCAATGACCTAGAGGTGCCTAGCAGGTGCCCAAGGTCTAGCAGAGTCCCAGGGTCTCATTCCTTTATCACTTTAAGGCACACACTGAGATTACTGCTGGCAGTGGTTGCAGGGAAATCCAATCCCTAGGCCAGGGTGGCTGGGTTCTGGCTGCCCAGCTATGGGGGATTAGGAACCATCTAGGTGAACCCCTTGAGCAGGTTCTGGGGAAGCAACATCCCGACTGGAGGAGGACCCCGCTTCTGGAAACCTCCTGCTACCAGCTACACGTGACCCTGGACCTGTCAAGGACTGGCTTTAGGGGTTCTCTGTGGGTAGCTGGATCAAGGCCCAGGGGGAGCCCCAGCCAGCAAGCGGTCTTGCTCAGGAGTCCTGGAGCTTCGTGGGGACTGTGTGGGGGGAGGTGGTGACAGGATGAGCCTGGAGAGTACAGGGCATTGAGAAGGCGCCACCTTGGGCAGCAGTCAGGGCCACCAGCAATCAGGCCGCTCCTTCTGCTCCCTCACCCTTTGCCACGTGGCCCTGAGGCTGTCCTCCGTGTGTGCCTCTGTGTGTGTGTGTGTGTGTGTGTGTGTGTGTGTGTGTGTATGTGTGCGCCATGTTGATGTTCTCAAGCCTTCGTGTCTGTCGTCCCTCTTCCATTGTAGGCAAGCAGCAGGATGGGGCGATGGAGAGTAGCCAAACCAAAGGTAACGCACGCCGCTGCTGGGGTGGCCGCTTGGAGCCCTGGGGATGGGGTTGGCAGAGGGCATGGGGGGAGGGGCCACCGGCCTCAGTGGTAGGAGCAGCACTTGGAGACCAGGTGAGTGGGCTCCATAGTCCCATCTTGGTGCAGAGGGAGGAGAGGACACACCCCTGGGGCTGCTCCAGGCATTCTGTCCATAGACACTGATGGAAGCTCAGACAGGCCACTTAGAGGATGGCTGCCCATCCATCATCATAGTCCACGCTTGTCCGTGCCTTAGCCCAGCAAGTGCACAGAGATCACCTGTGCATGAGCACCCTGGGGCCACTTTGGCCAGATAAGGAAACTGGGGTACAGAGCAGGTGACTTTCCCCAAGCTCTGCATCCCAGTCAGTGGGGCCAAAGCAGGGGAACAGGTCAGCTACCCTCCAGCTGACCCTGTGGGCCAAGGAGAGAGAGCAGCCAGCCAAGGGCTAGAAGCCTGGCTCTGCTTCCAGCCCGGCTGCTTGGTGGGTGCGGATACTCTGTGGCCAGGCCTGTGTCTGGCTATGAGACACAGGCAGCAAAAGTAGCTGGATGGCAGGTAGCCCACAGAAGGGAGGAGATGTCAGGTCAAATCAGCGAGCAATTCTAGGTGCAGAGAACCCAAAAATGGATAAAGCATGGCCCAGGCCCTCTGGAAGGTCACGGCACAGAGAGAGGGACATGGGGACAATACTCAAGTGTAGTATGCTATGGTCTCACCCAGGGACCTAGGGACCATAACAGGGTCAGACAAGCCACTTGGAGCTTCGAGGATAACTAGGGTTGTGAGGGTTAGGGGCAGGGGATGGCCTAATGGCTGGAGCCCTGGGTTAAGGCGGAGTGGCCCAGCTGTGTGGGGCCAGTGTGTCCCTGAGGTGCTGGGAGGAAAGAGCCATGGTGAGTGGCCTCAGGTCACCAGCTGAGGAGGAGACAAGAGGTGAGGGCAGTAGTGCCAAGAGCCCCCTTGGGCAGGGCACAAGGACAGGATGGGGAACCCCTGCATCGCTGGCTGGGGGCCGGGGCCCAGGAAACAGGTAGGGGATGGACATGATTACTTTGGCAGTCGTCAAGACCCTGAGGCTGTGGAGTTGGTGCAGCCAGAGCTTGGTGGGGAGGGAGGTGACAGAGGCAGAGGGGTGGGGAGAACAGGGGGCCAGAGCTGGGGGACATGCTGCCACCATGTCAAAGGCAGCAAGAATGAGGGGCACAGGACCCTCACGGGAGGAGTGAGGGGCCACCTGCTCTAGGGGGAGGCAGCTGGACAAACAGACAAGGCTTGCCCAGGGGGCAGGCTGCTGAGAGGAGAGACGGCTTAGAGACTCTTAGGCCCCTCTGACTAGAGCAGACAGGTGGCTTGGACACTAGTGGGCAGATAAGTCAGCTCAGGATTCTGGAACATTCCTTGGGCTACAGGCCTCTGCTCTCAGGTATTGAAATTGGGGTGTTCCAGGACTGGTCACCCTGTCTGTGTGCCCAAGTACCTCGTGCTTGTGTCTGTCCTCCCTTCCCCCAAGAGAACCTTCTGTCTGTCCTATCTAGGACAGCACTGGAGCCACCCCATCCACCCCGAGAGGGCCTGGGCTTGGGAGGGAGAGAAGGAAGCTGTGTTTAACTTGGAAATTAGAGAACTCCACTGAATCCCATGTCCTCTCATACGGTGTGGCGTGTCTTTACCCATGAAAGCCGCTTGTAGTCTCTTTACCCCAGCCAGCCCTAACCTTGACTGTGGGATTCCTCTGTGTGCAGCTAAGAAGCAGGATGGGGCAGTTGCCATGGAAATGCAGCCCCTGAAGAGTGCGGAGGGCGGGGAGATGGAGGAGCGGGAGAAGAAAAAAGCCAACGTGCCCAAGAAGGAGAAGTCTGTCCTTCAGGGGAAGCTCACGAAACTCGCCGTGCAGATTGGGAAAGCAGGTAGGGACCGGGAGCAGAGGTCACAAGGCTCCTGCAGGTGAGCTGGAAGGGATGTGACAGGTGATATGTGGGCCAGGCAGCCAGCGGGTACAGGCTAGGGCCACAGATGGCCATCAGGGCCTGGCCCAGTCCTCCCCCGTGCACATAAATTCCAAACCCTCCACTAAGGTCCCAGGACACACAAATTACTCACGTTACCCCCTGGGCTCCCCACCCCAGGCTCCAGGCTCTGCCTGAGGCACAGTCAAAAGGCAGCCAGCTGGCTGGCACCCCAACTTCTGAGGGTGGATCGAAGCTTGCTGGTCCCCCCCAGCCATGCTTCTCCTGCCATTTGGGGACTCCAGCAGGGGCCCTCTGGAGCCCCCACACAAGCAGGCCCCATGCTCACCCTACAGAGCCACATCCCTGAGCCATTGGGAAAGGCCCTGACCTAGCTCGTACCTCTTCTTCCCTCTTCCTCCCTGCCTCCCTCACCCCCTTCCTGCCCACCCTCTGCGGCAGGGCTGGTGATGTCTGCCATCACCGTCATCATCCTGGTCCTCTACTTTGTGATTGAGACCTTTGTCGTGGACGGCCGGGCGTGGCTGGCAGAGTGCACACCCGTCTACGTGCAGTACTTTGTGAAGTTCTTCATCATTGGTGTCACTGTGCTGGTTGTGGCTGTCCCAGAGGGCCTGCCTCTTGCTGTCACCATCTCCTTAGCTTACTCTGTCAAGGTAATAATAGTACTTACAGTTGATACCATTATACAGGCCCAGAAACTGGGATAGGCACTGGGGCCACAGTGAGGACTGGGGACAGTTTGGGATCCCACAGAGACGGGGAGGCGCTGAGCAGGGACCTCAGGGACGCTTGCTGCTCCGGCAACACAGAAGTCTTCCCCTCCCAGGTTCCTGGGCACAGTGAGATGAGCTGGAAAGCAGGCGGGTGGTGGGAAAGGCCTGGAGTTTGGCATCTGCAGGATGCAGGCAGGGGGAGGACCGGGGGAGGGGACTTGAGGGTGGAGGTAGAGGTGCCAGTGCTGCTTGCAGAGGCCGGGGCAAGGAGGCAGTGGGCAGAGTGTGTGGGAGCCGGCGGAGGTTGGGGAGCCACAGGGCCAGCGGGCAAGTGACAGGGGCTCTGGGCAGAGGAGGACCCAGGTGAGATCCCCCGGGCGGATGAGAGTCCTGAGGTCTTACAGGCCAGTGCCCTCGGTTTGGCTGCCACCCTGCAGCCAATCCGTGCAGTGCCTTCCGGCCTTGCTGTCAGCCCAGTACTGACTGAAGTCCCCAATGGGCTGTTAGTGCCCCACATGGAGCTGGCTGAGCAGAGCAGAGTCGCCCCTGATGTCTACGTTGTCCGTCTCTCGCTCCACCCACCCGATGAGTGAAAAACCCAGGCACCCCCACCCCTGTCTGCGCCCTTTGCAGAAAATGATGAAGGACAACAACTTGGTACGCCACCTGGATGCCTGCGAGACCATGGGCAACGCCACGGCCATCTGCTCGGATAAGACGGGCACACTCACCACCAACCGTATGACCGTTGTCCAGTCCTACCTAGGGGACACCCACTACAAAGAGGTTCCAGCCCCCAACGCCCTGACCCCCAAGATCCTCGACCTCCTGGTCCACGCCATCTCCATCAACAGTGCCTACACCACCAAAATACTAGTGAGCCTGGCAGGGGCAGGGCTGGGTGGGCAAGGGGCTCATTAGCCTGCCTTAAGAACTTTTGACCAGTGCCACATGGTCTCTGGGGTGCTGGGCACCTTCCTCCCCATCCCTGGCCTGCAGATTCTGGAAGGCCCTTCCAAGCATGGTGAATGATGAGAAAGCTGCCCATTCAATCCGCACTGGAGGCCTTCCTCTGCTTCCTGTTCCCACACCCTGAGCCATGCAGGCCCCGGGGGCAGCCAGGGGTGGTCTCGGGGGCCCAGGGCCATGCTGGCTCTCCTCACCCTGCAGCCTCCGGAGAAGGAAGGCGCTCTCCCACGCCAAGTGGGCAATAAGACGGAGTGCGCTCTGCTGGGCTTCGTCTTGGACCTGAAGCAGGACTTCCAGCCTGTGCGCGAGCAGATTCCGGAAGACAAACTCTACAAAGTGTACACCTTCAACTCCGTCCGCAAGTCCATGAGCACGGCCATCCGCATGCCCGACGGCGGCTTTCGCCTCTTCAGCAAGGGGGCCTCAGAGATCCTGCTCAAAAAGTGAGTGGGTAGCAGGGAGGGGCCAGGGCCATGGCTGGAGGTAGCCAACGGGTATGTACACAGTTTCTTTGTTTGTTGTCCTGGTGGAATGAACCTGGTGGAATAAATGGTCAGAACACTGACCATTTTCACCACTTTAAAGTGGACAGTTCGGTGGCATTAAGTACATTTACAACGTCGTACAGCTGTCACCACCATCCAGTTCCAAAACATGGTCATCACCCCAAAAGAAACCCCATCCCCATTAGCAGTCCTTCCCCATCACCCACCCCAGCGCTGGCACCCACTCATCTGCTGTCTGTCCCTAGGGATTGGCCTGTTCCAGACATTTCATAGAAATGGAGTCACACACTATGTGGCCTTTTGTGCCTGGCTTCTTAGTGTAAAGTTTTCAGCGTTCACCCATGTGTCAGCACTTCATTGATTTTTAAGGCTGCATACTATTCCACTGTCTGCACAGACCACTTTTTGTTTATCCATCTGTCCGTCCGTGGACACTTGAGTTGTTTCCACACTTTGGCTATTGTCAGTAACACTGCTGTGAACATGCTCGTGTGACTTTCTGACTGAACACCTGTGTCAGTGCTCTCGGGTATGTAGCCAGGAGTAGAATTGCTGGGTCATATGGGAACTCTTATGTTTAACTTTTTGAGGCGCCACCAAACCATTTCCCACAGAGGGGACACCATTCTCCATTGCCACCAGCAACGCACAAAGGCTCCAGTTTCTCACTCTCATCAATGCTTATTTTCTGATACTATGACAGTGGTGCCAGCAGTCATCCTAGTGGTTGTGAGGTGGCATCTCATGGTGGTTTTGAGTTGCATTTCCCTGGTGACTAACGACATTGAGCATCTTTTCATGTACTTTATGGCCATTTGTATGTCTTCTCTGGAGAACTGTCTATTCAAGTCCTTTGCTCATTTTTGAGTTATTTGTCTTTTCATCATTGAGTTGTAAGAAGTCTTTATATGTCCTGGACACTAGGTCCTTATCAGATATGTGACTGGTAAACACTTGCTCCCATTCTGTGGGCTGTCTTTCCACTCTCGTGATGGTGTCCTTAGATGCACACATGCTTTAAAATTGTGATGAAGTCCAGTTGATCTATATTTTGCTATTGCTTATGTGGGCTTTCTTTTAGAGGTGATGAAAATGTTCTGGAATTAGATAGTGGTGATGGTTGCACAATGCTGTGACTACATGAAAATCCATTGAATTGTCCACTTTAAATGGGCAAGTTGTGTGGTGTGTGAACGATACCTCAATAAAACAAAGTGAGGGGGCACAAGCAGCGTCACCTCCCAGCACCTGGTTCATCTCCACTCCATCTCATTTCCTTCTGCCCCAGCCCAGTCACGCCAGCTCCTTCTTCAGCAGCCTGACACGCGAGCCCCATTCACTTCTCCCACCTGCCTCTGGGGCCCTCAGCTCCTTTGTTCCTTCCTGTCCCCATCTGAATCCACCCAGTCCTGCCCCATCTGAGAAGCTTCTGGGGTTATCACAGCTGCCTTGTCGCGTCCCCACTCCATGGTGACAGCTGATTGCCGATGTGCCGCACCCTTGCCCCATTGAGTCCATGGGGAGCTGCCAGGGTCTCGCTTGGCATTCCTTGGCTTGCAGCTAAATCTCCTCAATCTGCCTCTTGCCACATGGCCCTCTCCCCGCATCTCTCTGTGTCCTCTCCTCTTTTTACAAGGATACCGTCATTGGCTAAGCTCGCCCCTAATCCAGCGTGACTGGCGCTGTTTCCTCTTGTTCTCTCGCTGCCTCCCCCTTTCCCCCCACCTAGGTGCACCAACATCTTAAACAGCAACGGTGAACTCCGAGGCTTTCGTCCTCGGGACCGGGATGACATGGTGAAGAAGATCATTGAGCCGATGGCCTGTGATGGCCTACGCACCATCTGCATCGCCTACCGGGACTTCTCTGCAGGCCAGGAGCCTGACTGGGATGACGAGAATGAGGTCGTGGGCGATCTTACCTGCATAGCTGTCGTGGGCATCGAGGACCCCGTGCGGCCAGAGGTAGACACCCCCTTGTCTGTGAGCGGCCCTGGTCACTGTGCACTCTGCTGGAGGTTGTCCGCATGGGTAGCAGGTGCCTTTCCTCACATCCGGCTTCCACAGTGAGGTCTGGACACAGAAATCAGGGAGAGAGCGCCCCTCCTCGCCTCCCCTGAGTCATAGTAGAAAAAGGCTGGGTGTGATATTGGAGCCAGAGCTTCAGGGATCCTTCAGAGGGTATGGCCATCCCATCCCAGATGAGACCCTCCTCGTGCACTTGAGCCCTCTTCCTGGGTGCTCTCACCCTGGCACCCACACAAAGCTTCTGCCCTGTCCTGCTCCTTCCTGGCCTATGGGCCCTGCTCAGGCTCCACCTTCTACCAGGTAAGAGAGGGCGGCAGTGTGAGCGATTCCCGCAGAACTGGTGGGCTGGATGGGTGGTGGAGCCTGAGGGGCACAGGTCAGGGGCACAGAGTGGGTAGCTCCCAGTTGAAGGTTTGGTTGGGGCAACATGAGGTTCAGGGACTCCCTGTGGAGGTGTAAAGTGGGCAGGCAGGAGTGGAGAGCTCAAAGCAAAGGTCCTGGCTGGAGAGAGAGTCCAGAAGCATCTTTCTATGGGTGAGATCCCCAGGGTGGGCAGCTGCATCAGACAGAGGCCGACGCAATAGCAGAGCAAGGAGGACAGGTGAGGCCGGTCATGGCCTTGGCATTAGGAGGTCTTTAAAGATGGCAGACCCTTGAGAGGGCACGATCGTGGAAGGCAGCAGGCCCGGAGGGAGTGTGAGGCATGAAGGTGCAGACAGCTGGCAGGAGGGTACATGGGCCATGGTGCTTGGAGGTGCGGGATGGCCACAGCCACAGGGGGGCCCATGGAGCTCTGCCCCAGAGTGCGCAGGAAGCTTGTAGCCCAGGCTGAGTTCATGCCAGGGTGGGGACTGTTGGCAACTTCTTCAGCACTCAGATGAGAAAGGACAGTGTGTCCCCTGAGGGAGAGGTCAGAGAGGTCGCCTCTGGAGGTGGGGGCCTTTGTGTCCCCCAGAGCTGCTCAGCCACTGTTTTCAGTGCAGAGCCTCTGCTTCTCAGACTCCTCATGGCCACTTGGTGGCAGCAGAGGGGTGACCTCCAGACGCTTCAGGGACTCGCTCAAAGGGGAGTTGTCTCCTTGTGGCTCATGGTCTTGCTGTGCAGCACCCCAAGATCCTCAAAAAGCAGAAAACGATCCTGCACCGGGGGCAAGGACACACGTTCCAGGGCGCGGGTGCAAGCCCCTCATGGCACCCGGGCTCTTCCCGGACAGTGTTCACTGAAGGATCATTGGGTCACTCTGTCACAGCCTAAAGTGGGCCCCCCCCCTTCTTGCCCACACTCTCTCCCTGGCTGAGATCACATTCCCTGAGACTGGGGCCACCAGCATGCTGCGGACTCCCAGGTGACTGTCCTCCTCTGGGGTCTCCCAGCTACTCTCCTCAGCTCCTCACTGCCTGGCTCCTGCTCGTATACATCCCTCCCACCTGCCTGGGCTCCTTGGACTATGGGCTGGGCCTGACCTCCTAATCCACCTCCCAAGCTCTGAACCTCCTCTCCCTCCTCGCCCCTTCCCTCACTGTCCCTTCCCCCTCAGTGGCATCATCTGCCCCACCCTGTCTTGCTCCACTCTGAGCCTGAAAAGCCACGTACCTCCTCATTCATTTGGGAACTGTCCTCCCCATCTCTCCATCACTGGACAATGCCACCACCTCTGGGCTGATATCCGGGATTCCCACTCTTAGCCCCTTTCAGCCTGTTTTCCACTCAGCGCTAGAGGGATCTTTCTCCTTCCCTTGCTCCAGAATCTAACATAATACAGGTGGCCCCCAACTTTCTTAACGACTTTAGACTTGGTGGGCGTCAGTGTGCGGTTAGTCCTCATAGGACCATTGTTTCCCGCTAAGTAAATTGTTATGAGATATTCAACACTTTGCCACAAAACAGGCTTTGCATAAGATGATCTTGCACAACTTAGGCTAATGTAAGTGTTCTGAGCACATTTAAGGCAGACCGGGCTAAGCTGTGATATAGTAAACATGTTTTCCACTTTTGATATTTTTCAACTGACGATGCTTTATCAGGATGTGACCCCGCCATAAATCGAGGACATCTGTATTTGAAGACTGAAATGCATGTTGCATAACCAAAACAATGCTCCTCTTTCCTTGCCTTATCATGGAAATCTACAGCTCTAATGAAAAGATTAATTCTGAGGAAAATATCTTAGGTTTCATATTGTTAAAAAAAAATGGAGGCAAATGAGAGAGGAGCCGCAAGCTTGGCCACAAGCCAGGTGCCTGCCCTGAGTCAGGGCCCTGCTGGCCATCAGGGAGCCAGCATGGTGGCTGGGGGGCAGGAGGCCCTGCATTGCTCTTTAGAGCTGACACAGCCACCCCCACAGCCTGCCAAGTAAGCTGGGTGATCCTGACACACCCAGGCCGACTGTGGCTAAGCTATGTGGTGGGGCAGCCCCGTCATCCTTTGTGCTGCCACACATTAGTACCACTGTCACTCTGCTGGACCTTGGCCACCCACAGATCTGAGTGGAGGAAGGGGTGCAGGCCGGACTCTACATATGTGTGGCCTTGAGGGCACCACCTACTTCTCTTGTCTCTTCCAGGTCCCTGAAGCTATCCACAAATGTCAGCGTGCTGGCATCACGGTCCGAATGGTGACTGGGGACAACATTAACACGGCGAGGGCCATTGCGGCCAAGTGCGGCATCATCCAGCCCGGGGAGGACTTCCTGTGCCTGGAGGGGAAGGAGTTCAACCGGCGGATCCGCAACGAGAAAGGCGAGGTAGCTCCCCACTGTGCCCAGACCGGCCCCCCCGCCCTCTGCCCCTACACCCCAGTGCTGCAGCCTCCGTGTACCTCCCCCAGATAGAGCAGGAGCGGCTGGACAAGGTGTGGCCCAAGCTGAGGGTGCTCGCCCGCTCGTCTCCCACCGACAAGCACACTCTGGTCAAAGGTAAAAGAGCCTCTTGCCCTAACCCTGCTTCTCTGGGTTAAGGGGCTGAATGAAAAATGCCCAAGCAAGATGGGCCCATAGAGACTGGCCCCTCATCATAACAGATGGAGAAACTGAGGCCCAAGAGCAGGAGACACTTATCCAAGCCACACAGTGCTGGGCCTCTCCCTTCTACCAAATCACACACCCAGAGTCATCTCCTAACCCCTGAACAAGTGAGCTGGTCTCACTGGGTGACAGGGCTGGGGTAGGGGCAGAGGGACAGGGCTGTCCGGTTAAGGCCTGGGGACTTGACACCGCAGGTGACAGGGAGCACAGAGTATGGGAACAGTAGCACAGGCAAAATCCCAAACGGTTTTCAGAGCCAGTCCCAACTCCCCAGCTCCCTGGGCTGGGCTATGCAGGGCCTGGTGACAGATGGCACCACCCTGGCCTGTCCCACTCTGTGTTCCAGGGATTATCGACAGCACCACTGGTGAGCAGCGGCAGGTGGTGGCTGTGACTGGGGATGGCACCAATGATGGGCCGGCACTCAAGAAGGCGGACGTGGGCTTTGCCATGGTGAGCCACGCGGTGTCAGCCCGGCTCCCCGCAGCGGGTGGGCCTGTGTCCAGCTCCTGGCCATTAGCTATACCAGAAAGTGGGAGCCAGTATTGGGGCGGGTTGCAGAGTGCCAGAAAGTTCTTTCTCTCATATCCTGGCCACTTGGGCGTGTGTGGGCTCTGGCAGTCAGGGGACATGTGTGCCATTTGTTTAAGGGTATTTGGTGTGACGCACGAGGTGGGGCCCAGCCATACCACAGAGGGGAAGGGGAGCAGCGGGCGGGGAGCCCCTCTCCCCACCCTACCGACAAGGAACACCCTTCATTGGCCACAGTCAGCACAGCCCCTTCCCAGCACTCATACCCCAAGGGGCTGTGAGCACCAAGTTGAGCTTCGCAGCACCGGCAGCTGTCACAGGGACAAGACTAGGGAGGGGACAGGGCTGAGCACTTTGCATGGCTGTAGCTGCACTTGCGTCCGAGTGTTGAGGCCGGAGTCCCTCTGCAAACGCTGTGTGGACCAAGAGGACAGGTTCCTCCTCACCCAAGGCATCCCCGTCCAGGACTTCCAGAGGCTCCTTAGATAGCAAGCCTCTCTAGAGCACTAAGAAGGGACTGCAGGCTGCTTGGTGGCCACGTGGTGGCAGCTGGACCTTGTGTGGTAAGGCCGTGTTGATGGCCATGTTGTCAGCGCACTGTGTTTATGAGCAAAGCCTTCCTGTGACAACCTTCTGTTCATGGTACAAAACACGTTGGATAAACACCAGTGCTGTTCCCAGCTGGGGGGCCTTATTTGGAAGGGAAGGACAGGGAACCAGCCCAGGTGGGCTGGGCGACTGAGGGGGACTGGGGCAGGGGCCCCATGGAAAATCTGTTTGTGTGTGTCACCCCCCAGGGCATTGCAGGGACTGACGTGGCCAAGGAGGCCTCTGACATCATCCTGACCGATGACAACTTCACCAGCATCGTCAAGGCGGTTATGTGGGGCCGCAACGTCTATGACAGCATCTCTAAGTTCCTGCAGTTCCAGCTGACAGTCAACGTGGTGGCCGTGATCGTGGCCTTCACAGGCGCCTGCATTACTCAGGTGGGCATTGGGAGCTGCTGTGGCCTGACAAGGACAATGGGGCTCCCGCCCATGACCCACGGGGCCTGCAGGAGGCCGCTGGTTTCCAAAGGCGATGACTGAGTCTGAATTGCCCAGGCCTGAGGGCCACGTTGAGAGAACGAATTTTTTTCTTTGCTACAGATTTTTTTTTTTATTGAGATCAAATTCACATACCAAAAAATTCACCATTTTAGAGTACACAATTCAGTGGAGGGGTAGTATATTTACAATGTTATGCAGCCATCATTTCTATCTAGTTCCAGAACATTCTCATCAGTCCCAAAGGAAAACCCATCCCCATTAGCAGTCACTCTCTGGCCCCCTCTCCAGCCTCTGGCAACTGCAGATCTCCTCTCGGGACATCTAATAGCAGTGGGATCAAATAATGTGTGGCCTGTGTCTGGGGTCTCACGTAGCACAGGCTTTCAAGGTCCATCCACATGGTGGCGCAGGCAGGTCCTTTGATGACCACCTCACACTCCATTGTGTGGATGTGCCGCATTCTGTCTACCCATCCAGCAGCTGCTGGGAACAGGGTCATTTCCACTTTTTGGCTGTGGTGACTGGTGCTGCTGGGACGTCGTGTATGGGTTTCTGTGTGGACGTGTGTTGTCAGTTGCCCTGGCCCTAGACCTGGGAATGAAGACGCAGGGTCACATGGGAGCTCTAGGGTTCAGCCTTGGTGGATCCTCCCCCACCTTTCTCCTCACGGGCGAGTTCCCAGAATTTACTCGTCCCCGTTTAGAGAAGGTTAAGTTTGTTGTCGACAGGTAGTTAAATTACTTACTGATCAACTTGGTCCTTTCGAAGATTTTTTAAAATTGAGATAAAAGTCACATAACATAAACTTCACCATAATAACCATTTTAACCATTTTAAAGTCTATAATTCAGTGGTTTCTAGTACATTCCCAGTGTTGCACAACCATTACCCCATCTACTCCCAGAACATTCTCATCACCCTAAAAGGAGGCCCTGTCCCCGTTAGCAGTCACTGTCTACCCCCACTCCAGCCCCTGGCAACCACTCATCTGCTTTCTCTCTCTATGGATTTGTCAGTTCTGGAAGTTTCATGGGAATGGAATGGTACAATACATGGCCTTGTGTGTCTGGCTTCTGGGAGACTGATTTTTAAGCAACAACTCAGAGGAGCTAAGGGGAAGGAAGGTCCAGTTCAGAGTTTCTGCCTCCTTCTGCCCCTTGGGCATAGGGAACAAATAGAGTAGCCCTCATTCTGTCCCAAATCCAGAGCCCCATCTTAGGGCTGTTTTGTGGTCTGGGATTTTTCACCTCCCGTGAAGGGTTTGGAGCACACCTTCTCACTGCCTCCAGCTGCAAGAAGAAGGGAGTTGGCATTGGAAAGCCCAGCAAAAGCCCCTGCTATCCTAAAGACAACACAGGGATGGAGATGGCATGTTTTTATGGACATGAAATTTTGGTGACACTGACCCCACGCTGAGTTTCTACGGGAGCTGCTGGGTTTCTGGACCTAGGCCTTCTGGAAGGGTGACTGCCTCCTCTCCACAGGACTCTCCTCTTAAAGCTGTGCAGATGTTGTGGGTGAACTTGATCATGGACACATTTGCCTCCCTGGCCCTGGCGACAGAGCCGCCCACTGAGTCGCTGCTGCTGCGGAAGCCCTATGGCCGGGACAAGCCCCTCATCTCTCGCACCATGATGAAGAACATTCTGGGCCACGCCGTCTACCAGCTCACCATCATCTTCACGCTGCTCTTCGTCGGTGGGTGGGCTGGGCATGGTCCGTCGCGGGGGCATGCAGGGGGCCTTTGGGCGGGACTGGCCAGGGAGCGGGAAAGAAGCAGGAGAGCCTCCGACCCTCAACCCTCCCTCACAGCAGGGAGCGGTTCCAGTGTCCTGTGGTCTTGTCCACTGTTCAGGCAAAGTGTCTCTTCCTCCACCCAGCCCCAGATCCATTCACCCACATACCCCAGGACTGTCTCTCCAGCGACAATGACTGGGGTGCTGTGCTGGGAGCTATGGGAGGAGGAGGAGGGGCGAGGAGGGGAGACGAGGGAAAGGAGAGAGTAAAGGAGGTGGAGGGGGAGGGGGCCAGGGGCTCAGGAAGCAGGAAGGGGCGAGGCAGGGGAGAGAAGGAATGGAGGATGCACCCTGGGAGAAGAATGGGGGCCCCAAGCCCTGGCCACCAGCCTTGAAGACCGGCCAGGGTGGGCGGAGGGTGTGCTCCTCAGAGAAGCAAATCCTCCGGCGCAACTTCGCCTTCTTGGATGCCTCTGGCCTCTGAGGCACCGGTGGTGGCTCTCCTGCAGGGCGGTTTGTCAGTTTGCTGTGGTCTTATGTCAGTCAGGGGCGCTCTCCAGTGTCTGGTGACCCTTGACTGTGTGGTTCCATATCCACACGAGGCTCTTAGAAAGGGCTGGAATCAGGGGGTCACCTGTCACTACCCTCTGGGGCCTAGTGTGGCTCAGCTTTCAGAGTGCGTCCCGAGGTGTGCAGGGACAATGTCTGCTGAGAGGCAGGACCCACAGGGTGAGGGAGCCCCCAAATGTCAGTATCTGGGGCTCCTTTGGGGAGCTCTTACTCTGATTTCTTGGAGCAGAAGGCTCCCATCGCCTGCCCAGGGCCTAAACCCAGCTGCCCCGTCCCAGGAGCCAGGCAGAGCTAAGAGATTTTCTCCGGCTCAGGTCTTAATGTCCTCATCCCTGCCCTCAGTTTCAGTGCCAGCACCCTGGGTCCAGCCCCTGGCCTGGCGGGGTCTCAGGACTCTGCTTGAGTCTTGGGTCTGGCTTCCTTGGGCCTTGAGCTCAAATCCATCACCCTCTGGGACAAGGGACTCGTGTGAGGAGCCACGCACTATTGTCTTGCTCCAGAGTGATGTGGCCCTGGTCACGCGCTGAGACAACTGTGCAGGGAACATTGCGTGGCTCTGCCGGGAGACGCCGGCTGGGCCGTCCCACACAGGCCTCCCTCCCCTCACACGTGCCCTCGGCTTCCAGGGGAGCTCTTCTTTGACATTGACAGCGGGAGGAACGCGCCTCTGCACTCGCCGCCCTCGGAGCACTACACCATCATCTTCAACACCTTCGTCATGATGCAGCTCTTCAACGAGATCAACGCCCGCAAGATCCATGGCGAGAGGAACGTGTTTGATGGCATCTTCAGCAACCCCATCTTCTGCACCATCGTCCTGGGCACCTTTGGAATCCAGGTAGGAGGGGCGACTCCACTCTTGTCCCGGTGTCTCCCCTCGCAGTGGCCTCCCCGCCCCTCCTGACTTCCCCTCTCAGCGTTCGTCTTCCAAACATCACTGGGCTTGCCCTGGGGTCACCTGCTGGCTTCCGGAGGGGTTTGGTGGGCCTTCAGCAGAGCTAACTCTTCTCATAGGTGCTGTAGGTAAGGCCAATAGATCAGGAGGTGCAAGCCACTGAAAGAGAGTTTATTACTCACAGAGCCCAAGAGGAGGATGCAGGCCACAGCACGGGGGCACGGGGAAAGCAGCAGTTAGGAGGCAGGACTGTGGACAGGAGCCTTTACTGTGGCTTCCTCAGGAAGGAATGGGTAAGGCAAGAAGCAGGCTCAGAACTGGCGAGTGTGCATCAGTCCAGCCCGTCCTGGGCATAAGGGTACTCCCTATGTGTGAGAGTCTGACAGAGGAGGTGTCTGAGGTGTGGGCTCTGGATTGGTTGGTTTGCAGTTGAAGCAAGGAGGCAGGAGGCCAAGGCTGGGTGACTTGGGCATGTGCTGGGGTCTCCAGAACAAGGCGTGCCTGGCCTTTGCACGCAGGGCAGGTGTCAGTGGTGCCTAGCCCCAGCAGGGGAGGGGTGCCACCAAAGGGGCTACAGCTGTTCCATCCTAGCACCCTCGGCCTCGGGATCAGCCCATCCGTGAAGCCTTCCTTAGGCACTTGCTGACGGGGGGATGAAGGGAAAGAGGCCGGAGAAAGGATGGCCAGGCCCTCTGCCCGAGAGCACCCATCTGCCCCAGGGAACAACAGCCCTCTGACTCCCCCCAGGACGGCCAGGCCTCCAAGGGGCAGGGCCGGCCTAGAGGACAAGGGCAGCCTGGGAGCCGCTGCTGGACCTGCCTTTCCCCACCCGTCCTCTGCAGATTGTCATCGTCCAGTTCGGCGGGAAGCCCTTCAGCTGCTCTCCCCTATCCACAGAACAGTGGCTCTGGTGCCTGTTCGTTGGTGTTGGTGAGCTGGTCTGGGGACAGGTGAGTGTCTGCCTGGTCAGCTTTCTCCACCCTGCCCCACTTCTGGTCTTATCTGCAAGTGGCACCAGTGATGGCCCCACTGCCCCAACTCCTGCTCCAGGAGAGCGCACCACAGGCTCAGGCCTGTGACATACTATGACCCAGGGTGGCAAGGCCACAAGTGACAGTGTCAGCAGAGAGAATGCAAAGGACAATGGCCAGGATGTCATAGGGCCCCAGGAAACCACCCGCCACTCCCCTTTCCATGATAGGAGCCAAAAAGCACCCCTTCAAACTGAGTGGGTTAGAAAATCCCCATGTATTTGAAATTAAACAACACCTGCTAAATAATCCATGGGGCAAAGAGAAAGTGTCGAGAGAAATTAGGAAATATTATGATCTGTTGGAAAGTGACAGAACCACACATCCAGTCCTGTGGGCTGCTGCTGAAGCCACGCACAGGGGGAAGTTTATAGACCTGATGATTAGATCAAGAAGGAACAGCCTGGCACACGAGAGGCCTCTGAAAGCATTTCTCTGGAGTTCTAGAACATTGGCATAGGAAGCTGGGTCCAGGATCCACTTCTCTCAGTGTCTTAATCACCTTGGCTACCATAACAAAATACCATAGGCCGAATGACTTAAATGCCAACATTTATTTTCTTGAAGTTCCGGAAGCTAAAAGTCCAAGATCAGGGACGCAGCAGGGTCAGTGCCCAGTGAGGGCTCCTTGCCGACTTGCAGACTGCTGTCTTCTCACTATGTGCTCTCTTAAGGGTGCTAACCCCATCAGATCAGGGCCCCACCCTGATGACCTCATTTAACCTTGATCACTTCCTTACTCCAAATACAGCCACACTGGGGATTAGGGCTTCAAATGATGAATTTAGGAAAGGACACAATTCAGTCTGTAGCTTTCTGGGTTTTCTTTCTCGATCTGCTGGTGTCCCCCTGAGCCAGCTGTAGGGGCTGCTGCCCTCTTGCTGGTCCCCGGTGTTAGTGTCCTCAGGGATAGCCCACTCAGTTCCTCCGTCTCATTTTCAGAATTGGCCTCTTTCTGTCTGCCACTACACACACCTCACCTTGTAGCCACACTTGGACCTGGTCACTCCACGCAATCCCCTCAGTTCCCACAACCTGGGCTCCAAGCACAGCTTGGGGGAGCCAGCCCACTTTGTGACCTTCAAGCTCCCAGGCCACAGGCCTTCTGGTTCCACCGGGTCTCCTGGCCTCCCCCCAGGGACATGGCACCAGCCTGGAGCTTGGCCTCTCAGGACTATCAAGTAGTCCTTTTAGTTTTTAACTCTTTTCAATTAAAACAATAAAACATGCTCAAGTGAAAAAACTCAATAGAAACGAATCTCTATGAATAGGTCCTCGAGTCCCCTGCTGGCCACGTTTGATGAAGACACTTGCTTAGACACACAAGATGGACAGGACGTCTTGTTCTAGAACTCTAGATGCCTGTCACCCCTTGCTGCGGCTTCCCCTGTGCCGTTCTAGACTGTTCCCCCCCTTCCCAGTGGCCTACAAAATGCAAAGCCTCTCTTCACTCCTGTGGGGCTCTTTCTCCCCCTGCCCTTTCCAGCTGTCACCCTCCTTGTCACCTTGCTCTTCCTCCTCAGTCCTCGGCGGGCCCTTCTCTAGGCCTGTCTTCCCCCAGGAGATGCCCTCTCCAGGAGACACTGGGCAAGAGCTTCCAGGTTTCCCCTCCCAGGGGAGTTGTGAAGACAGCACTTAATTCTCTGGGCAAGGATGTGGGACAACACGCATGGAGTATTGCCACCCAGGGAAGCTCCCCTGAGCTGAAGTGTCCTTGGCTTTCCTTGGGATCAGTCACAAGGGCATGCAGTGCTCATGTGGCTGGCCTTAGTCTCCAGTCCTCTGAAAGTTGAGTCAACACCCCAGGGCCCAAGACCCCCACCATAAATCACTATGTTCACATAGACTTTGGGTCACAGCCCAAAGCCCTCCAGTAAACAATGCTCCCCTCAGGCAGCACATCCTAGAGGCTGGTGACCCCCTCCCAGGAGCCGGGGGACCTCGGCACACACTCCTGGGAAACGCTGCTCAATCCTGAGGCCAAGTCCCCGGGGCTGCTCTTGCTTTGCTTCTTTGCTAGACATGAAAAACAACCCCTTCAGAGGAAGGAGGCAGAACATGGCGCCGGGCAAACCTAGCCACGGGGGTCAGGGTTGGGTGTCCCATGCCTGCGTCTGCGATGCTTGAGGGTGGGTATGGACACTGGCCTCAGCCCATGACGGAAGGAGTTGGGAGTCTGGGTCCTTTCCCAGCCCCAGGCCTGCTCTCACAGCCACCTCTGCTTGCTGTCCCTCGGCTGTGGCTCCCCCAGGTCATCGCCACCATCCCCACCAGCCAGCTCAAATGCCTGAAGGAAGCGGGGCACGGGCCCGGGAAGGACGAGATGACCGACGAGGAGCTGGCCGAGGGGGAGGAAGAGATTGACCACGCCGAGCGTGAGCTCCGCCGGGGCCAGATCCTCTGGTTCCGGGGCCTCAACAGGATTCAGACGCAGGTAAGCCGCCGCGAACAAGCATGAAGCACAGAACCGGCAGGCTGAGCTCGAGTGCACCCTTTGCTCTTGGGCGAGGGTCACAAAAGCAGTTGCTAGTCCACCCTCTGCCATTCCCAGGTGTGCGCACCGGTGCACAGAACCCCTCAGACACCTCCCTCAGAACCCAGGGCCCCCCCCCTCCCCGTAGCTGGTGCAGGTTCCAACTGAAGGCCAATGACTAGTGGCTGTCTCTCAGGGACACGGAGCAGCACTGTCCACAGAACTGCCAGGCCTCGCTTTACTTGCTGAGAACTGCCCCAGGCCATAGGCAAGTGACGTTCTTGGGAAGAGATGCTCAAGGCCAGTAGCTTTTGGCGAGCTCGATGTTGGCTCGATTATACTGTAAATACTATGGAAAGACTTCATTTGGGATGTGGACTCTGGCCACTGAGTTGGTCCTTTCTGTTCATCCAAATCTCTAAACACTGGGGCTGCTCAAGACCAAGGCCGTCAGTGACAGCCCTCTGTAAAGTCCGAGGCCACATGTACTGCCCAGCAGCAGGCACTGGTGAAGGCTTCATAAGAGCCCATGTGCCAGAACTCCCCCTGCTCTCTGGCCCCATCTCTTCCCTGCCAACCTTCTTGCCGGAATGTTCCAGACTTGCTGTCTCCCCACATCCTTCCCTCCAACTCCCTCGTGATCCCACTACGGCCTGGTCTCTGCCCACCCCTCCCCAGAAATGGTTCTCATTAGGGTCTGCAAGGCCTCCTTCCGGTTCCTGGGACTGGGCTGTCCCGCCACCGTTCCTGTCTGCCGCCACCCTCCCTTCTGTGTCTATGCTCCTTGTCCTTGCTGCCTGGCACCCTTGCTCCACCCTGCTGCAGCCTTTACATGCTAAAACTCCTGGTCGGGAGGAAGAGCCTGTGGGGGCCCCACCTGTGCTCCAGCCCCTCTCCCACTGCAGCCCCCCCCCCGGTGGCCTCCGCACACCACCTCCTCCTGCAAGGACTGGGCCACCTCCTCTCAGAGACACTCGTCACTCCCTGCCCCTCCATGCTCTGTCCAGGACCCCCAGTCCCACTTCTCCCTGGGGTCCTGCCAGAATAAAGGACACCACCATGCACTCACCTGTGCAGCCCAAGCCTGCCTAGGCCACAAGCACCAGCTAAGGTGGGACCACCCAGCTGGGCCCCCCTTGGCAGTCTGTGTAGGCAACTCCCTGGGGTAGGACCTGAGGCCACACCCCTCCTTGGTGTCTGTCTCCAACCTGTCTGTCACACATCGCCATCGGCTTCTTCCAAAGAATCTTCCACGAAACTTGCCCAAGGCTGTTCTCAGTGCCCTGGATCCTGCGTTCCCTCCCAGTGGTCTCAACAGGCCCAGCCTTGGGGCCTCCCTCCTCTCCTCCCAGGGCCCAGCCTCCCACCTGCTCAGCCCCTCCATGCCACCCTCCACACTGGGGCCCCTGTAGCCTCCCTCCACTGTCTTAAGGATGAAGCCCAGACTCCCGAGCGTGGCCCGTAAGCCCCTGCCTCCTGGTGTTGCCCACTCCTCCCATAGCCCTGCAATCCTGGCTGCCTTTGCACATGTGCCCCTTGCTTGCCCACACTGCTGTGCCTCCGTGCTGGCCACTGCCTGGGCCCCAGGCCTCCCCAGCTCCCACTGTTTCCCCTTGGGGCCCCCTCCTGACACTGCAAAAGCCTGCTCAAAGGCCACCAGCCTTGCGAAGCCTTCTCAAACTCCACTCTCTCCTGCCACCATGGGCCATCTGTGCTCCCAACCCAGGAGCACTGGAGTCTGGCCATATCAGAATGCCGCGGGGAACTTTCCAGAGCTGCAGAGTCCTCACGCCCACCCCCAGAGACCAGCATCCTGCAGGGCTAGGTGAGGTGGGACCAAAGAACTCCATGTTGAAGGAGCTCCCCAGGGGTCGGAGGGTTTCTCCAGCTGAGATCCAGAGGGGTTGGCATCCTGAGCACCTAACCTGGCATGGCCAGGGAAGGATATCTTAGATATGAACTCTGAGCAGTGTTGCCTTAGCCCTGGCTGGGCCGGAACTCAGAGAGTGCCCAGGAGAAGAAGGGAGCAGTCTTTGTAGCCAGATGGCCTGTGTCTCCTCTCCCAAGGTGGGGTGCTGATGCCTCAAGCACAGTGGCTGGGACAGGCCAGGTAGTTTCTTCTCGTTACCTGCAACATGTATTTATGTGCTAAGTTTAAAACACGTCCCCCTCCAGTGCCCTCCTGACTGCTCAACTGTACCATCTACGAGACTGTGCCTGTGAGCTTCCAGCTGCCCCCCAGATGGGCTTTCATCCCTCGCACCCCTGTTCTGCTGCAGAGCCCAGAGCTGCCCAAGATAGGGGTGGGACACAGCAGGACCTTGCTCCTGGTAGACCATTTCACTTCTATCAATGCAGCCTAAGGCTGTGTTGGCTCTTCTATCAGCTGAGACAGCAGTCCTGTCCTGATCTGAGGCCACCTATGTTGTCTCGTGTCTTCTGTGTGCTGGTAGAAGTGGGTCCCATCGGTGGAGTCTTGGAGTTCCAGGCAGTTCCAATTGTCAGTGGCCACGTAGACGCTGGCTGGTCAGGTCCCTGCTTTACATATGAGGAAATGGAGCCCAGAGAGAGGTGATGTGCCCAGTGTCACACAATGAGAGAAGCGCTGGCCAGGGCCCCAGTCTGTTGTGTCTTGTCCCAGAGCACACTCCTCTTCCCTCAAGAAAGCCACACTGATTCTTCCGCGGGATCTTGAGCCCTATGGCTTTTCAGTTTGACTTTGTCACGCTGAAGTCACTGTGCTTCTCAAGAATTCTGAACCAGTTATTTTAGCTCAACTTTTTAAGAGTGCCTGCTCTCTTTGATTCAAAATACCTGCTTGAAAAACATGACTAAAGCCAGGGAGAGACTCCTCAGGTTGTGTGTGTGCCCCAAGCCAAGGAAACATTTTCTAGGCAGCTGGCCTCAGACTGCTGGACATTGTGACCCACAAAGCTGCCCCTCACATTTTGGAGGCATTTTGTAACCTGCTACCTGCTCTCACCACCGTTCCATACTAACATAGCAGCACACCAAACGGACAGGGTTTCATTCCAGAACAAAAGAGAGTCCTTCAAACCCAGTAGCAGCTTTTAGAAGTGCTCATGACTCGGTCTTTTTTTTGCCTTCCATAACAAGCCAATGACAAGCTTCATCGGCGACTGGGCCTTGTTCCTGGCCCAGTGTGTGGGCTTCTAGGGGGATGGGGGAGGTGGCAATTGCAGAGTTTCCACTGACACGGCTATCCCTTTGGGACACCGACCACAGCCAGGTGAGGCCAGTGTGAATCCGAGGCGGGAAAGCATCTTTCCCGTCCCTCATCCCTTTTGCTGCAGTAATAATAGTCCTCTCTTGAGGAGACCTGTCTCCATTGCCTTAGGAACATCTAAATCTAGACAGGAGAACCCCCCCGCAAGAGACCGCGATGCCATAGCATCAATCATCCTCCTTCCATGCGCTGACACCCTCGGCACTGGGCTAAGCCACCGTGCACGCTCAGTATGCGTTCCTCACTCGCAGTTGGTGACTGTGAGGTTCCCCTTGTCGTAAGCGAGCAGGACGTGCCAGGTGGAAGGGGGTTGGGCAGTGCGTCCAAGGACTGCAGCAGTGCACGTCCTCATTTGGTTGGTGTGGGGAAGTCTGAGCACTCGAGCTGCCTTCTTTCAAGAAGCCCTGGCCCGTGTCAGACACCCGGCTGAAACTGGTGGCTGCCACGTAGCCCCTGCCCTGCTTTGCTGCTCATTTCATCCGGTGAGGTCCCATGGCAGTCAAGGGTGGGGGCGGGAAACCCAAGGACACTGGGCCAAGGGAGCCAAGTTCATCCACAAGGCTCCCCCGTGGGTCGCAGTTTCTGCAGACTCATTTCCCTTTCAACTTCTAGGAAGCTTAAAGAGTGGGGATGCAGCAGAGGCCACCTTGGCCCCCCAGTCCTTCCTACCTCTCTGCCTGTGGGTCTGTAGGAAGTTCCTTCTAAGTCCATTCTTCTGCTGAGGCCCAAAGGGGCATCCCCATCCACTGAGTTGGATGAGCTGCAGAAGCCACAGTGATGGCACCCTTTCCCGCAGAGCAAGGCAGGCCACCTCACCTAGAGTGAACAAGGACAGTGATTCCTAACTGGCCCAGGAAGGGCCCCTGTGCCCCGTGCCATGGGGAGCCTTGTTTCTAATGGGAGCATGTCATATCCCTCAGGTGTGCTGGGGCAGAAAGAAAGGTTGAGAACTACGAAGTAGAATAACAAAGTATGGCCAGATACAGGTACTTCCTTATGAGTGGCTTGTCATGAGCATATCGTGAATGCAAATGACTCGGAAATGTTTGCAGTGTGCCCCTGATGTGTAACAGCCCCTAGTCTTGTGCCCACTGATCATTTGCTCAGCAAACCCTCTCTTGGCGGATGACACAGGCCTGCCTCTGTCAGGGCCCTGTCAAACGCACGCCAGCTCCCAGCGAGCGGGGCGCGCCCACCTGAGGCTTTGCTGTCACGATATGTGCCCAGCGTGGCCCTATCCTCACCCAGCCCTCCCCCGAGCAGTAGCCCGGACAACAGTGCAAGCCGAACTTTATCTCATTTTCTCTCCCACAGATGGAGGTAGTGAGTACCTTCAAGAGAAGCGGTTCATTTCAGGGTGCTGTGCGCCGGCGGTCGTCAGTCCTCAGCCAGCTCCATGACGTAACCAATCTTTCTACCCCCACTCACGCGCTTCTCTCCGCCGCCAATCCCGCCGGCGCTGCTGGGAGTGAGTCTTGACTGCCCTCTCCTCTCATAAACGGCATCTCTGGGGAAGAAAAGGCCTCCCCACCTCTGCCTTCTCTCTTTTCCAGTCTCGCATTTCCGCTCACCGTGGCTTTTCCGCTCTCTCTTCACCGCCCTGTCCAGTCCTTCCCGCCCAGACGGTGTTGTCACTCCAAAGCCATTCTCTCTTATGAAACGTGCCAGCCCGTGGCACTTCCGGACCTCCCGTTCTTTGCTTTGTTTGGATTTTTGCTTTGCGTTTAGTGCTCCTTCTGCCATTGGTTTTCTTTTCTTGAACTTGTCTGCCTTTGCTGATGGTTCTTCATGAACTTCGGCCGCTCCTGGTGGCATATGGTGTCAGGCTGGGGCCTTGCTCGGCGTTCTGTGGTGCAGGCCGCCCTCCCGGGGCTGGGGGAGGCACGTGCTCTGCCAGCATCATTTGCAGTGGAAGAATCCAGCCCACCTACTCAGGGACTAAAGTGGCAGCTTCCAGCATTTTCCTTGAGGTGGTTTCCAAAGGATGCTGTTGTCACCTGTCCCCATGTGGGTTTGGTGCTGGCGAATTGCTCCTGCACAGGTGGTGCCTGCCCCATAGGCCCTTGTCCCGAGCCACCGGATGTTAGAGACGTCCTGGGAACTGGAGCTCAGAGGCTGCTCACGCCCCATTGCCACTTGTTCCCGAAGCACCTTCGCTCTTTCCAAACAGGCCTCAGGACTGCAAGGTCTTAGCCCGATCTGGTCTGCACTCTCTCTCCTCCTTCCTCTGAGAAGCCGGGAGAAATCCTTTCCCTTCGATATGGTTCAATGAAAAGTTCCCACCATGCTGGTCACATTATAGAGAACGCAGGGAGCATCCTGAGGAGGTAGAGACGTCCACAGTTGCTCACATCTTCTTACGGAGACAAGGGAAGGCCACTAGACTGCTGAACCTGCCACCCCATGGTTCCTCCAACGGGAGAGAACGTAGGAGGCTGTGTAGACCCCACTCCCACACAGGGAGGCCTGCTCTTACTAACAAACTGAAGAGATTTTAAAAACCACACAGTCAAGCTTCGAGTACGAATGCAGAGCCTTTGCGGGGATGGTCCATGCTGTCTCTCCTTCCCTTCTAACCCCCGCAGCTCTCCCTCTGAGAGAGCCAGCGCCTTCCCCATCGCACACTCTTTCCGCTTGATTTCTTTCTTTTTTCATTTTGGTTTGTTGGCTTTTTTTTTTTTTTAGGAACTGGTAAGAGGTCCCTGGTGGGGGGGTGCCCCTCCAATTGCTTAAACTGTCGTTTCAGGCCACTCTACCCTTTAAGGAAGGGACAAGATCTGCCCCATCCCTGCTGGGCAACCTTGTCCCCCCTTGGGAACACATGCACACACACTCACCCCTTCCCCAAACCACAGGCCACACACACCTCCAGCTTGCTCCCACACTCACTGGGCCACCCACCCAGCTCACAAATATTGGCTGACACTGTCGCCATCGGGCTGGCAAGCACACAGACTGGGGCCCAGACGGGCCTTGCCGCCACCCTTCCCCCCAGAGAGGCTGGCAGGGCCCAGGTGGGCAGCAGCACCTTCCTTCCTTGGAGCGGAGGGGCAAGAGCAGGCACGGGTATGCCCGAGGGGCACACACGGATCTGCCCGCACCCCTTCCTCCCCCTTGACTTCTTCCGTGTGTTTCTTTGCCATCTCTCTCTGTGCTTCCTGTCGTCTGTCTGTCCATCTGCCCGTTTGTTGAGTTAAGGGGAAAGCAGCCAACACAGCCCTGCTCCAAACATCCCTCAAACCTTCTGCACAGCTCTGGCCTTGTCCCCACCCAGGGCCAGCCTTGCCTCGTTCCCATGAGGCCTGCGTCTCTTCATTGCCTTGGGATCCCTCCCACTCCCTCCCTGGGGGCGGACATTCTCTCCTGTCTTCCTCCACTCCTAGGACTTCCTTCCTTCCTTGCTTCCTTCCTTCCATGGCCATCTGTCCCCCTCCTCCCCATCTCCGGAGCCCAGCAGTGCCCGGTAAGTACAGTGGGAGAGACACCACCCTCCTGCTGTTTGCGAGCAGCCAAGTAGTGGCTGGCCAGGGGGAGGGCAGCTGTCCCTTGCACAGTATGTGCTGCCAGCAGGAGGCACAGGACTGACAGAAAGGCTGCCCTGGTTGAGCAGCAGCACCTCAGAAAGACTCTGCTATGGAGGAAGATACTGGTTGGGGACCCTGGCAACGCCAAGGGGGATGTGCCTGCTTCCAGAAGCCACTTACCAAAACTGCTTCCTGCTTTCATCACTATGCAGCAGATTGGTTTAGAACTCAGAACCCAACCCCCACCATAGGCAGCCAGGCCTGGCAGTGTCAGTCCTCACCCTCTCCCTGGAACTTTCTGGTGGACGGGAACTGCTCCAAAAGAAGGCAGGGTAAAGGCCATGATGGAGCTGCCCTAGACAAGAGGCAGCACTGTGCGAGGTGCTGTGGTCACAGGCTGCCCCAACTAGGCTGGAAAGTTCTTTACGTCATGAGGTTTCCTAAGGAAAGCTCCCGGTTTCGTACATGCGGAATTTTCCATCCTCTTCGCCTGCTCCCAGCCACTCTGCCTTTCAGCCGCCAGGAGTAAGGGGGCCTTTCAGGGATCCGAACCTGCAGATGTCACCACACTGGAGGGGCCTCCTATTCGAAGTCATTCCCACTAAGGACCTCAGGCTCTCCAGATGTTGATAGGTGACAACATCAGGGTCGATACAGGAAATAGCCAAGAATGTCCTCCGAGCCCGGGTTGACTAGGACCCTTGGGGCTCAATGTTCCCTAATTAGAGGCCTCCCTGTCCTACCCAGCCTTCCATGCCACCGCATGCGCACACTCGCCTTTGCTGCTTCTGAACTCAGAAGTCCCGACATTGACCCCACTTCCCCCTCCACCCCCACTGTTGGACTGCGCCGGCTGTGACCTCCCGACTTGCAGCTCAGAGCCATTTCTCCTCCCCTGCCCAGTCTGGTGATTGCCCCTTCACAGCCGTTTTGTTTACCATCCTTCCAGCCCAGGTGTAGTGCCTTCCCCTTCATAGCTGCCACGTCACTTCATGTGACCTGGGCCATGGCCTTGTGGCCAGCCCATCCGGGCGGCTCAGGGGAGACTCTTCTTTAACAACCACTTCAAGCCTTTTGGAGACTAGGGGTGCAGAATCCTTTCCCTGTCAGCGTGTCGGCACCCCCTTCCCACGCAAGCGCACACGCGCTGACATTGCAGCAAGCTCAGCGGCGCTCTCGCAGCTGGACGTGTCTGCTGCCGGGTGGGAACGGAAGGGTGCGTGATCATTTGGAAAACCCTACTAAAGCCTCTTGAAAGTGCTTTTGTGTCTGTTTTCCTCTGGGACACACAGACATACCCTAGCCCTTCTCTAGCCACGCGCCCAAGGTCTGTTCCCCACCATTCCAGCCTCCTACCCAGCGCGGCCTGTCCTCCCTACCTTGATGCTGCATCTTCGCACTCAGATGTTCAGTCGCAGTAATTCGCAAGATGGCCCCTGACCCACTCAGCAAAGGGGTAGGGGCAGGGGACTGGCCATGAGTTTGGTCCAGTGTGGCTAGAGGGGGTCCCTCGGGGCCATATAGTTCTGATTACCATGCCGGAAACAGGTCCCAGCAGTTGCTTTATTTCAATTGGCTTTTGTAACATGAAAACCTCGCGTCCAAAGGGGCCAAACTGGCAGAGTGAGCCTTCATGGCTTCGACACACCTTTCCGGAGTCCAGGGAGGTGTGTTCACCACACACGCACAGCCCCATGGTGGAAGGAGCTTGGCAAAGTGAAAGAAGTCTTGTTCTCTGGAGTTTGCTCCACTCTCAGGAAGTTTATTTGCTTTAAGCCAAATCTCCCTACTTGGGTTTCTGGAAATAGTGTATTGGCATTTGCCTCAGATAGTTAACAGTGCACACACTGCCTCGGCACTGGAAACAGTACCAGCCCCTGCACTGAGAGCCCTGCCCTGCCCAAGCCATCCTGGAACCACGGGCTCTACTACAGGGGAACAACATCCAGGCAGTCCCTAAAGCACACACCAGAACGCAGCCCCAGGAAGCCCCTGGAACCCCTGATCTGAGTCTCTCCCCCATAGACACTTCGAGTGCCAGACTGAGAGCCAGGGCAAGGGCTTGGGGGGCTTCCTCCTATGTGCTCTTCTGTGCGACCACCTGAAAGGCCTGAGACTTGCTGTGCCCAGGTCAGGAGAGCTGCTTGGGTGCTGCTGCCAGGAGCATGTGTCTAGGCTCGCACGGTCCAGGCACTTGAGTGTGCACACAGGTGGGCGTTTGCAATTACAGCTTGCCAACATACACAAAGCTGTGTCTGTAGTTTCTGCTTTGTTGTTCGATCCCTTGGTGAAAGAGCCAACTCTGGAGTTTGTATTTTGTTTTTCCTAATTCGAGCATGTGACGTCCCCAAGGGGAGGAAAGGGGCCTTGCACACAGAGAAGCGAGGCCGAAGCCATCTCTTCCTCAGTGTTCAGGCTTTCCGTGCTTGGCTTCTCACTACCTGAACGGATTGACATATCATATCACCACAGGCTCTTGCGACACCTTCTTATGTGGCTTTCACATTGTGATTCACCCCCACACCTGCAGGGAGTGTTTTAGGCTTAGAAACCCTACAGTTCCTGGCAAGCAGTTCCCGGCAAGCAGTTCCCATGGTCTCTCTGGCTGCTGTGTTTATAATTTGCTCTAAGTCCAACAACGCCCAGCTGCCAGGGAGCTGACAGGCCCCTGCCTCCCGAGGAAAGTTCTGGACTAGTGGTTGGTGTGGAGTGGTGGGAAGACAGTGAAGGAGCTGGCCAGAAGGTCCCATGGCACAGCAGCAGCAGCCAGGGCTTGTTTCTGCTGGGGAGTTGGAAGGGGCGAGACGGGGTAAGGCACTTTCTGTTCTTACTATTGTCATCATGGTTCAGAAGCCTTTGCTTTTACTTTTCTTTTCCTTCCCTTTTCCATTCCTTTCGGCGGGGTGCTGCTGCCCAGCCCCTCGCTTGTCTCCCTGCTTCCGCAGCCTTCTCCGCCCCTGCGTCCCCGCCCGCACTGCCAGCTGCAGTGCCCGAAGGCCTGCGCAGGGCACTAGCATGCACGTGCACAGCTGCGCACCGCACCCTCTGCTTCGGCTCCGCATGGCCAGGGATGGGCCCTGTCGGTCTGCAGCGTCACCCCCCCTGCGTGAGGCTCAGAACTGCTCATCTGTGCAGGTCAGGAGCCTGGGCCAAGGCCACAGTGCCCAGTGCATCTCCCCGGGCAGCACATAGGAACAGAGAAGAGAGCTAAGTGCAGATGGCCACAGCCTCAGAGGGGACACAAGCTGGGGAGCAGGGCTCGGGCTGGGGGAGGGATGGGCCAGGCAGACGTCATGTCCCCAGTGGGGCTACTGCTTGCTGGTTAAAGCAAAGTCGGGGAGAGCCTCAGGGAGGGACAAAGCATCGCAGGAGACAGGCACCAGGCCTTGTGACCACCGAGTCCCTGCTGGGTGCCACAGCGTCCTGATCACTGGGGCCATCAGCAAAACAGACAGGCCACCGTCCCAGGGGGCTTGTGTGCCACTCAGAGGAGACAGAGGAGGGAATTCTAGGATGCGTGGGACATTTGAAGGGAGAAGACAAAGCAGAAACAGCTGAGGAGTGCTGGGGCATCCTGAGCGGGAATGTGTCGAGGCTGCAGGGATACGAGAGGACTGCAGAGCCCCTCTGAGAGCACACGGCTAGCAGGGGGCTGGCATTGGTGGAGGCTGTGACATGCTAAGAGCTAAGACCGGGCTGTGGGGGTGGGGGTGGAGTGGTAGGTCCTGGATGGCATCTGAAGGCAGTGGCAAAGGCTGGGGCCTGTGGAGTTTGGCACACAGCTTAGCCACCCGAGTCTGCAGCTCGAGACGAGAGACGCCTTAGCCGACAGGTGGCACGGACTAAGGGGGCCTCGTATGTTGGGGGCCAGGAGAAGGGGGGACTGCAAAGTGGCTGGAGCAGAGCCATGACAGGGAGCACAGAAGTGTAGCAGAGGGAGATGGCAGGAGGCTACTAGGAGGTGGGACACTCAGATGAGATAAGAAGCCACTCAAGAGTCCCCCAGCACAGCCTGGCCCCCTCCGTCTCCCCAGATGCCTCCTCCATAACCTTTGGGGGCATCTTTCCTGGAGCGTGCCTTTATCTCTTTGCTTTTTAAGTTGTCCTTCAGTATGATGGCTTTCAGGGGTACGATTTGATGAATTTGCACGCAGTCAGGACCCAGGCCAGTTTCATCAGCTACTAGAATGTTTGGAGCAGGTAGAGGAGCAACAGGGACTCAGCAGCCAAAGCGAGCTTGGAAACTCCATCTGGGGAAGGGGCATCAGCCCTGCAGTCAGGTGTGAGGAAGGATCGGGGGACCAGGCAGACAAGGTCTCTGTCTGAGGGGGCTGTGGGTCCCCAGGGGCCTCCAGGACTCGAGGCGGGACATGGCAGCAGCAGTGAAGGTGGGGAGAGGCCCGGATGTGGGCCCACGGGACACAGTGACATATGGCACATAGGGTCAGGGGGTCGAGGTGTCTCTGAGGTGTGGCCGGAGCCCTGTACTAGGATAGGAAGGCCGGCGAGCAGCAGAGTTGGGCCAGGGCCACACTGAGAGTCCTCCTCAGGCCTCCTGAAATCGGAGAGGTCACTTAAGCCGCCTGCGGGTGGTGCCCAGGAGGCATTAGCAGGTGCAGCAGTCTGACAGGCCAGGCAGAGGTGGGCCCCGGCTGCAGACACAAAGGTGGACATGGTGCACATGGTCTCTGCGGTGTCTGACAGCTTGAGGGTGGCAGGGGAGCCCCAGGCTGGGTGCAAAGCAGGAGGTCATGCAGGGGCCCAAGGAGAAGAGACCAGTGCACGGGCAGGTGAGAGCAGGGGCCTGGCCTGATCACGTGCCCCAGGTCTGAATGAGGCCACCTGCTCATCAAAGAGAAGAGTGTGGCCAAAGTCTCAGCGCAAACTTACCACACACATCCCCAGGGTCAAGGGCATGCAGCTCTCTCTCTTTTCTGTGACTTGATGGGTGCAGCCAACAGCTGGTGTAGGTGATCTCCTGGGCGGCTTCCACACCAAAAAAGGCCTAAATAGTGGGGCAACATCTGCGTTGGCTACAAAAAGTGCATTCTGTTTCCTTTCATTAAAAATATCAAATGATTCTCAATTTCTGTGTTCCCCGTCTCAGAAACCAGCATGGGGAGAATGGCTGACCACCTGTGATCTGGCAGCTGTGGCTTCCCCAGGTCTAGAGAGAATCCTAACTGCATTTCAGATATGGCACTCAAAATTCCGAGTTAAGGGAGCTTTTTGGCGTACTGTTTTGCACGCGAAAGACTCTGCGTTGCGTCATTCAAAATGACTTAGGAGCACTGTGCTTGCCCGGCTGAGCCGTTGGCCCCAAGGCCCAACTCTGGCGGGCCGAAAGGGACTCACTGTCTAACTAGGGGGTGGCAGACTTTTCCTTTGAAGGGCCAGAGAGTAAATACATTTCGTTGTTCAGGCCAGGTCTCTGTTGCAGCTACACAACTCTGCCCTTAGAGTGTGAAAGCAGCCATAGACAATATGTAGACAAGTGGGCATGGTTGTGTGCCAATAAAACTTTATTTACGGAAACAGGCAGAGGGCCAGAGTTAGCCTTCAGGCCACAGTTTGCCAACAAACCACATTCCAGAACCTTAGACCTTGAAATGACTTTAGAACTCATAACGTGTCCACCCACTCACACAGGGAGGACTGGCTGGTGCGGGGCAGACTCTAGTGTCCCGCCTGGCAGCCAGCACTCTTTCCACTGTCCCCTACAGGAAGGGCCACTGGGCTGGCTTTGCCTTAACAGTACAGGGTCAGCTGGCATTGGCAGCTGTGCCAACACTGGATCACGCAAGGCTCCTAGAAGCAGCCCAGGCTGCAGGGCCAGGGAGGGAGCACAGAGAGGCAGCAGCTCCATGCTTTGGGAACCCACGAGACCGGAGTCCGTGTGTGAATACAGATGGAGAAGACAGGGGAAGGAGGAGTTGATTCTTTGAACAGGCCCTGCAGGAGGTGCAGGGGGCTTCAGAGGGGTTCCTGAGCCCCGCTGGGGGCAGGGGGCTGCAGCGGTGGGGGAGTCTGGGGCATGGTGGGGAGTGGAGACAGCCAGGGAGCAACATATAGAAGAGCCAGAGGAGGGAGAATTCGGCAAATTCCCTGAGGACGAGGCCAGAGGAGCAGGTAGCATCAGATCGCAAAGGGCTACTGGCAGCAGGGACCACCCAGTCAGGCCCAATCAGATGCATCTAGCTGTGGGGTGGCAAAGGACATGGGTCGGGGCACAGGGGCTGTAAGGAGACCACTAGGGCATCTGAGCAGGGCCAGGCTTGGTGGGTGCAAATTAAAAGCAGCCATTTTTGGTCAGGGATGCCTCCAGGTGGGGGACTGGGAGGCTCTCAGGCCTGGAGCTCTGTAGAGGGGCCTAGGGCACCAGGGACAGAGGAGAGAGCAGCCAGTGAGCTGGGGGAGTGGGTCACGGTCCCTGGGGAAGACCCACTCAAGAAAGGTCAGCAATGCCCACAGGCTGGAACTTGCTCTTCCCGGAAGGTACTTTGGACTTTCTGGTAAGACAGAGGAGAGAGCCCACTCTCCAGTATTCTCTCCTCGAATCATCTTTCTTTTCTACCAAATTGGAATTGAGATTGGGCAGAGACCCCAGGGGCCACCTAAGCCAGTCCTTCCCCCAGGGCAGGGAATGGGGAGGTAGTGCATTGCTCTTGAGTTCCGGAATAGCTGCCCAAATCAGCCTAGAGAAAGCCACTCTCATTTGTCCTGCATGTGGATCAGTTGACAAGATCAAGGCCCAGACCTGAAAACCTTTCCCACAGCTCAGCAGAGGCACCCCATTCCGTAGCCACCCTCCGCAAGGTGGACATTTATCATGCAAGACCCCTGGCCATTGATGTGGGTGGAGTCACTGTGCCAGCCAGCCACTGACCATCTCCTTCCTTCCTTTCTCCTCTTCCCTCCCTGCTCCCACCTCGGGCCCCTGTCACCCCACCTCCTGCTCCAGATCCGGGTGGTGAAAGCATTCCGTAGCTCGCTCTATGAAGGCCTGGAGAAACCGGAGTCCAAGACTTCCATTCATAACTTCATGGCAACGCCCGAGTTTCTGATCAATGACTACACCCACAACATCCCGCTCATCGATGACACGGATGTGGATGAGAACGAGGAACGCCTGCGGGCCCCCCCGCCCCCATCCCCCAACCAGAACAACAATGCCATAGACAGTGGCATCTACCTGACCACGCATGTCACCAAGTCAGCTACCTCTTCAGCATTCTCTTACAGTCCTGGGAGCCCACTCCACAGCATGGAGACGTCCCTCTAACCAGAACTCATCTCGGCACACGCACACACGCACACTCGGGCTCACATGCAGTCTCACACACACACAGAGGGGGACCCACACACTTGCAAATGAGGGGGACAACTATGGTGGCTGAAGACTTGTCTTGTGGGGAATTTGCAAGAAGCCAAATCCATTCAATAAGCGTGCAGCCTGCCACAGGCTTTGCATCGGGGACGAGGGTGGGGGCAGAGGAAGAAGAGGAGGAGGAGAGGAAGGTTCTTCATCCGAAGGGGAAGAAGGAGAAAGTGGACAGTGAGAAAAGCTGTGTTCCCCACCCTTTTTCTATCGCTTCTTTTTTAAGGAACACTCCAATTCTACCGTGTGTTCGCCACAGGGCTGTGTGGGGGTGGGGATGGGGGGGCCGCCTTGGGTTTCCTGGGAGCTTTGTTGCACCCATGAGGAAGCAATCGGATCAACATATTCATATAAAAAAAGTCGAGCTCTCTGTGGGGCCATGAAGGATGCCACTGCCCAGACAGGCCACCCGAGGGAGCAGCCTGCAAACGTACCTGCAACCACAAAGCCAACCATCCCCAGAGTAAACTAGACACATCTGCAGCGCGCATGTGTGCGTGTGTGCGTATGTATGTATGTGTGAATGCATACGCATATATACATGGCAAGATGTATATTTACAGAATAGGGAACTATTATTGGCATGATATTTCCATTCCTCTGACTAGGCGTTTTCATTTTGAAATTTCATTATTGAACGTAGCAAGTTTTTTTTCAGGGAACTAGACTGCAAGAATATCTTCTTGATTAATATATTTTTGTCCCAAATTGCCCTGCCTGTCCCTCAGAACCCCACCCTTACACTTCGGGCCTCCCGTTATAGTGTTACAGTCGGAGCATTTGCACTTTGCGAGCCCTGCCTATAGAGGAGAAAAACCTTTCAATGGAATTTTTTATTTAAACGGAAAATACCAAAGTATTGATGAGAATGATCCTCTCCAGGAGGTGGAAGGGGAAATTTTGTTTTCAGCTTCCTTTGCTTTCAATTCCAATTCCAAGTGCTTAATTCTGGCTGGTGGCTTCCTTTGTCCACACTCCCAACTTCAAGAGCATGAAGCGCTGTGTGCAAGCTTCGGATCCTGTCCCTGCCCCCACCCTGTCTGACCTGTTAGGCTCCAGAACCCTGGGAGCAGCCTTAGTACGGCACAGAGACAGATCACCCCAGTGTCAGGTCCCAGGGGCCGGGAAGAGAGATCATCAAAACCCAAGAGGAGCGGGCCCTGTCCCCCTCGGCTCCTCTGACCACGCTTCATTTTTTGCTTTGCAAATGCCAAGAAGTCCTTGCTAGACTGCTTTAGTGTCTGTGGTAGCACAGGAAGTGCGACAGGAGGTACCACCCATCAAAGCGCTCTTCTGATCCCTCTCTTCTTGTCCAGATGACAAGTTTAACCCATGAGGGCAGGACACAGAAGCAAAGCCCCTTGGAGCAATGGCATTTTATTGCTGTCACTCTCGTCACACCCATGGCTCTTTCTCCTGAGCCCATTGTGGCTGAGCACCAGGTCCCAAGGGGAGCCTGTCCTGGCAGTGTGGGCACCCAGCAGGGCAAGCCGCAGAGTAGGCAGAGAGGAGAGAGAGGGTCCCAGCTTTTGCTGCCCTACTAAGGAAGTCAAGAGGGACAGGCCTCTTCCTAATGAAAGGCTAGTCCTCCCCTCTGCCCCAGGTTCAAAGTATGGACACTCACAGTGACACCAGCAAGGCAGGTGGCACCTTGCCCATGAGGTTTCATTACCTTCTGGACTCAGGTGTCACATTTTGCAGGGAGGTGGTTGGAGGAGTTAGGATCAGGGCAGATGTGGACTGGCCCTCAGGAACTGAGGCCCTCCTGCTCTGCCCCACTGGCGGGCTTGTCTCACCTCCACGGGCATCCACACAAAGCCAAATGGACACGTGCTCTGTCCCAGCCCTTACCATTAACACCATGTCACCCCCAAGCAGGAGTAGTCAAATCTCGGGCAAAAGAATTTGACTTAGAAAAGAAAATCCCACTTTAAAATGCCAGCTACAGATAAACTCAAAGCCATCCCTTTTTTCTAAAGGGCACATTGAGAATGTTACCCATTTGTAAATTGCTCCCTGATGTCCTTGTTTAAAGAACAACAACAACGAAAAGGGCAACTCGGTTTGTTGAGGGTCTTTGTGTTCCTAAACGAGAAATAAAATTCGAAATGTCTAAATTGAAGCATCTAAGCCGTGTGATGCTACACTCACCTGCTCCTTCCCGTTCTCTGTTGTAGACACACGATAGAAACAATGGCTGATTATATCACAAAGCAAACCCTTGCTGCTGCTGTGCAAAGCTGCCTGATGTAAATGTCCATCGGCTGTGTGGCCCCGGGTGGCCTTCATGCTGGTGGAGGCTCAGGAAAGGGGCACCCGCGTCAGCTCAGATCTTCTCTGGCTCCTGGCAGTCCGTGGGCCAAGGGCCTCTCTTTTTAAAGCATCATGTTTTCCGGAATGGCTTGGTCAACTGTGTTTAGTTAATAAATACGTTTTACATTTTTATCTGCTTGTTATAAAGATGAACAAAAAAAATCTTCACGAGGAAGACCAGATGCATAATAATTTAAAGTCTGTAGTTGAATTTCCTAATTTAAAGACTAGATCAAAATTTCTGTATATAAAAAAAATGAAAGGCTCCTACATCCTGGTCTGGGTAACATGTGTGATTTATTATCTGGCGAATCCTCATACAGAACAAAACAGAGGTGTCCACGCCACTTCGCCAGAGCTGGAGAGGCCACGATGCGGAGCGGCAGCCTGGCCGGGTCCTCATGCCGAAGTTGCCACTATCTGCACCTGAAAGGGCCGTGGTGACTGTCCAGGCCAGTGTCCTCACACGAGGGCGGGGGCCTCAGCAATTGTGACGATTCAGCGCGAGCACATCCACCCAAATATCAGAACCCTGGCACACATGCACGCACCCTATTTTTTTTTACTGCGGTAAAATATATAACATAAAATGTGCCACGTTACCATATTTGGATGCACAGTCGGGTGGTGGTCAGCACATTCACAATGTTGTGCAGCCGTCCCCACCGTCCGTCCACAGACCTTGTTCATCTTCTAAAACCCAAACTCTGTCCCCATGAAACACCGACTCCCTGTGCCCCTCTCCAGCCCCTGGCACCCACCACTCCCCTGCCTGTCTCTGGGGATTGGACTTCTCTCAGATACGGCCCCGCACAGAAGTGGAATCTTGTGGTATTTGTCCTTTTGTGACTAGTTCATTGCACGGAGCACGACGTCCTCATGGGTCGGCCGTGCTGTAGCCCGTGTCAGCGTTTCCTTCCTGTTCAAAGCTGAGTCGTGTTCCATTGCCTGGAGAGACCGCATTTGTTTATCCATGCTTCCCTCCACGGACACTCGGGTTGCTTTCACGTTTTAGCTATCAT
>CAUYSK010007142.1:0-10865 GCA_963575035.1 Avahi laniger | reverse complement strand
TATAGAATAACATTTATCAGGCGTCGGGAAGATGGGAGCGGGGAGGGGGGGATGGACATATTCACACACAATGGGTGCAGTGCGCACCGCTTGGGGGATGGACACGCTTGAAGCTCTGAATTGGGGGGGCAAGGGGAATATACGTAACCTAAACATCTGTACTCCCATAATATGCTGAAATAATAATAAAAGAAAGTAAAAGGATTTACAGCAAGTTCAATAGTTTCAGATCAGACCTCATGCTGGGAACATTCCCTCTTCCACCCTTTCGTGGTATGGAGGGAAGACGTCAGATCCTGAAATCCTGGCTCAGAAAAACTGGATGGGACCTAATCAGCTAAACAAACAAGGCTGCAAATTGGTCCTGACATGGAAACTCATCAAGAATCTGCAACAAAATTTCCAAGCTGTCAAAACAGTTCAATGTGCATTCACTAGAGCATGGGGCTTAGAAATCGCAATTCGCCCCCAGACACCGGCGACGAGTGGAGAGAATGAATGGGCCGTTCTAACCCTGATCTTCCGGCGCTGTCACCGGACAGCACAGAGTACAGACACCGTCCGCTCCCACGGCAGGCTGGAGGGGCGACTGGATGTCGATCTGGCTTTTTGCAGCTGGGGGTGGGGGGGCACTTCAGGGCGGGACCTCGCTGCTTGGAAGACGAGTTATCACTACCGTGCCTTCTTCACAGAGCGGGATCCAGTCCACGCCCTCCTGGCCTCCCTCGGCACCGCGCAGCAGCACCAGGTCCCCCAGTCAGGCGTTGGCACCAGGGCTTCCGGGTTTCTCAGCCAGACCTGGGTGGAGGGCTGAGGGGGGGACACGCGTCCCAGCAGCTGTGCGGGGTCGATTTTCTGGGGCTGCCACAACCTGGCTTGAATAACAGGTATTTACTGTCTTGCCGTCCTGGAGCCCAGAAGTCCAAAATCGAGGTGTCAGCAGGCTGGTTCCTTCCAAGACCGTCAGCAAGGGTCTGTTCCAGGCCTCACCCTAACTCCCGGCCGCGTGCCGGCAACGTCTGGCTTGCAGATCCGCCGGCTCAATCCTGGCCTTCATCCTCACAGGGTGTTCGTTCTCCCTGCGTGTGTCTCCCGTTCGTCCCTGTCTCTGTGTCCAAATTTCCCCCTTGGATAAGGACACAGCCATGTCGGACTAGGGCCCGCCCTCATGCCCTCGTCGTCACTTGATCATGTGCAAGGACGCTGTTTGCAAGTAAGGTCACTCCGTAGGTGGTGGGGGTTAGGACTGCAGTATTTTGGGAGGGTCACAGTCCAATCTGTAACACCTGGGATGTCTGCTATTCCCTCGGGGAACAGTTACATGCCTGAACAAGGGTCTGGCCAAAGGGAAAAGTCATCTATTAACCTAACTCGTCCCCGAGATGGGCCTGGCCCCAGCACCAGGTGGGCAGAGCACCAGCTGCTCTGTTCTTACTCATTGTCTGCCCCTGTCACAGTCGGTGCGTCACCCAGACCCACCTGCACATCTGGACCCTGCCCTTTCTCAGCGGTGTGACCTTGGACACGCTCTTTGACCTCTTTCAGCCTCCCTTTCCCAGCTGTAGGTGGGACAAGGACGTCACTCCTTCTCACGCATCGCGCTGAGGAACACAGGTGGGTCACGTAGGCCCCGAGCCCCGCGTCCAGCACGTGCACGTGGGCAAGAGGCAGTAGCTGCTGTCACTGAGGCCTAGCTCAGCCACCATCCCCAGGCTCTGAAGAGCACAGCGACGGCATTCTGAGGGCCACCGTCCTCATTCTGTGCCCGTGTGAAATCTTTGTCTCCAGGAGGGGCGTGCTGGGAGACGGAACTAAGGACTTCTTCTGGGTTTGCATCTACGTAGGTTTCTCTGCCTCTCTTATGCTGAAGGCCCCACAGACGAACAGGGCGCAGTAAGGAACTGCAAGGAGGCCCGAGGCAGAGGAGCCTGTCTGCCCGTCGATGGCGAGTCTGACTCCGGGTTGCTTTGCTCCTCGAGCCCAGCATGGGCTGAGCCGGGCGAGCTGCCCAAGCCCCCGTTGAGATCAGTGACCCCGAGAAAGGCCAGTCTGCCTTTCATAGCGGCAGACACGGCTCACCGCAGACTCCGCTCCAGCCCCGAATGGCGTGGGTGTCACACTCACTCACACTGCAAGAAGCAAACATCGCAGATGTTAGACTCGTTTCTGGAAGGGCCCATCCTGGTGACAGAATCCCACTTCTAAACCATTCTACCAAGGAGAACCCATGCTCACTAATATCAGGGGGATGAGGCCACGCAGGGAAATGCGGGGCTGTGCCTGACCCCGGACCAGCAGCTCCTGGGGGTGGACATGCCAGCTCCCCTGGGAAGGACATGGGGACAGCTCTGCTCAGACCAAACCCCACTCCGTGGCCTTCCTCTGGTAGCTCAGTGTCATCTTCGTGTATCAGCTTGGATCAGGGTTTCAGATTTACAGGCACCCCCAGATTTGCAAAGAAAGCACGGCTTCTTCATTTTCCACAATTGATCTAAGGAAACTCAATCCAATCTAATAACTTAAAAGTCTTTTAGAGACTTCAGTGTCTTTTGGATCCATTCCTTGTATTTTATATTCTGTTCCATCTTGCTGATCTTCGTGAAAGCAGCTGGTCACATGGGAGGTGGTCTGCGTGACCTCAGGTGTTGGGAAAGACTCAGACCCTCGTAGCTCTTGTCTCTGTGAGGCGCCTGGTTGACAGGGCCTGGCTGGCACTAGGGGCGGAAGCCTGTCCTCTTGGCCCCGTCCAGGTCACCCCTTCTCTGGGGCTGCATGTCCCTGGGGTCCAGCTGTGGGGCCGGTGTTTGGCTGGGCTGGTCGGCCATGTGGCCACGGCTACAGCGCCCCTCGCCACCGTCCTCCCAGCCCCAAACTTCCCAGCCAACGCCATCAGCTAGTTTCTGTGATCTTCCAGGGGGACCCTGGAGCTGTCCTTGTCCCCCGCTACCCAGAGCTGAGAAAGTCCTTGGGGGAGGAAATGGAATCTTCTCGCTTCAGTGGGGAGAGACTGAGAGTCAGGACATACCTGTTCCCTCCTTGCGCCCTGCCTCTGCCTCCTGCTACTCAGTTCTCCTGGGTCCGAGGAGTGGGCTGTCTGCTCCCTCTCCCTGCCTCGTGGACACACCCCCACACCAAATCTTCTGCTGGGCATTTGCCCGCCCCTTCCCCGGAGCTCCGGCAGTGGAGTGGCTGCCAGGAACTGAACTTGCAAGAGAGAAGGACACCAACTACTTCAGCCTGGTGCTTTCAGAAGACGGCCCCACGGATAAGCTCTGGGCAAGCTACCAAGCTGGACAGAAGGTCACTGCTCCAGCGACAGGTGCTCTTAACACCTCAGACAAGGACAAGAGCCGGCGACAGGGATTACTTAGACCCCAGAGAGAATCTATGTCTTACAGCAAGGTGCACATGTACCTCCACGCTGAGCAGAAAGCTGTCTTTTCAGGTTTGTCAGGAGTGTCTCGTGACTCGAGTGCTATTGTCGTGCCCCAAAAGATGGAGACTGACCTTGGAATGTGTCCCTTTTCAGAGACGCTTTGCTGGCAGCATTCAGGGAAAACGCTGTCTGGCAACATTCCAGCATTCCAGCCCAAATGCTTGACAGGGGAGGCTCGTGTGCCAAGGCCGTGCCTCCGCTTCCCATGTGGAACGGGGAGAATCGGCTCCGGGACCACAGGCTGCTCCCTGGGCGGGGCACAGTCGGAGCAGAAGCCTGAGCGTTTGGTGTGAACAGGGAACAGCACGAGAGAGTGTGGCTGACTCAGCAACATACGCTGCCACCGTGGAAAACGCAATTTAAAACTCTCATCCTGCCAACAAGGGAGCCACAGCTTATGGTCTGAGGTTCGTGCATGGAGGCTTCAGGGCGCCTGCAAGCCTGAATCTGTCGACAAAATGTGTGCGTGTGCGTGTGTGTGTGTCTGAGTGACAGTGTGTGTGTGTCACATTACAATTTTGTTTGCCTGTTTTTCCAGACACTTGACTGAGTGTCAGAGCTGTGCCAGGGCACAGTGAAATAAGTCCACTGCAGAGAACTGGTGACATTTGATGAATGGAAATGCTGAAAGACCAGCAGCGTGCAGGGAGGCAGCCACTGGAAACCACCACCCCCAGACAGTGGAGGGACGCGCGTGGGAGAAGGTGTCACAGGAGCCCAGGCCAGCCAGGCTGGTGGGGCCCGGGCTCCACCTGAAGCAGAAGGGTCACGGGTGACACACCCTGTCCCCCCTTCACCGGGCCCTCCAGACTCCCACCGTTTCTTCCCACGGGCTCAGCACTGGCAGACGCCGCGGACACAGGAGCCTGCGAGGCGCCAGCTGCGGCTCAGCCCTGCGAGTGCAGCGGAGAAAGGGGCGAGGGAGGGTCTGAGGGCAGGAAGTCTGGCCCCGCCCCGAGGCTCAAGACTGAAACAGAACCACAGTTCTGGAAGGATCGTGGTGCAGAGGCAAGAAGCACGCACCGGACTTGTCTTCAGGGAGGTCGGAAGCTCTGGGTTTTGTCCAAGTTCTCCCCTAATTTATTCCGTGACTGAGTCAAGCCCTTCTCATTTTTGGTCTGAGAATGTGCTTCTCCCTGGGCTTGGAGAGGAAAGCGGGGAGAGTTTGAATTCTTATATTCCTCCCCAGTGTAATACTCGGAACTGCTGTGATCCCACAAGAAAGCACATCTCGGAAACACCCAGCACGTTGGAGACCTGCCGTTGAAATCTCCAGACCCTCTGCTCTGAGACGCAAACCAGCTGCCTGGAGAGGGGTGTGATCTGTACCCGAAAAGTAAAGCAAACAGCGGGAAATTACGATGGTACACAGAAATTATCTATTTAACACCGAAAAAGGCAGAAATAATGGAGGAATAGGGAAACAAAAAGATGCGAGGCATGTCAGAAACAAATAGCAAAATGCAGATGGAAATTCTATCTTTTCAGCAATTATACTAAATGTAAATGAATTAAATCCTCCAATCGAAGGCAGAAATTGGCAGAATGGATTTTTTAAAGCCATGATTCAGCTAAATGCTCTCTAGAACAAATACACTTTAAATTCAAAGACACAAATAAGTTGAAAGCAAAAGGAGGGAAAAATACATACCATGCAAATAGTAACCAATAGCAGCTCTACGGATATTAGACACAAAATACTATAGGATGAAAACTGTTACCAGAGACAGATAAGGAATCTTTCAGTGGTAAAGGGTTACTCCATCAGGAACACAACAATTATTAACATATGTGCACTTAACAACAGATAAGTAAGTCTTGTTGTTTCCATTTCTCTTCTTGGAAGCCACACCCTGTGTGAGATGTCCAACCTCACTACCACCGTTTTGTGGGCGACCCACGCTGGCCGTAGGAGAGGCCACATGGAGGAGGTGACAGCCAGAACTGCTTCCCCAGAAAAATGACCTTGGTCAAGCCATCCACCCTTCCCCAGTCAGCTGAAGTCTCCTAAACGAAGCCGAGAGGAGCCGCCGCTACCGCACCCGCGCAGACTCGTGACCCCCGGAATGGTGCGTGCTGCAGTATGAATATCTGTGCTCCCTGCAAACGTATATGTTGAAATTCCATCCCCAAGGTAATGGCATTAAGAGTTGGGGCCTTTTGGGGAGTGGCTAAGTTGGGAGGACCCCACCCTTGTAAATGTGTGAATTCCCTTATAAAAGGGCTGAGGGAACTAGCGAGGCCTTTCTGTCCTTCCGCCGTCCACTGCGTGAGGACGCAGCCATGGAGGCACCGCAGACCTGATCCTGCCAGCCCCCTGACCACGATGCTCCCCGCCTCCAGCACTGTGAGAAATACATCCCTGTGGTTTATAAGTCACCCAGGCTCGGTGTTCTGTTGTAGCAGTGCAGACAACTGAGACAATAAGATGGTTTGTTACGCAAGCACAGACAACTGAGACAGGATACATGTGCTTTACCATCCTCACTCCTTTTGTCTGTGGTGGTGTGGGTGCGTATCAGCCAAAGGAGAGCTTAACGCAAAAAGATCTTACTAAAGATAAAGTGGGAGATTTTATAGTACAATGGACATACTTACACTAAAATATAATTTGTTGTTTATCTGACATTCAAATTCAGTTGAGCATTTTTTATTTTTAATTATTATGTCTGAGAAACCTAGACGTATGAGATTTGGGCAGCACAATTAACTTCACCATATTTGTATCTATTAAACAATGCATCCCTGAAACTATGGAACTTGCATTTGTTTGAAGTGCGTAAAGAAAATACATCAAATTGACGTAACGTTAGGCTATAAAACAAATCTCAACAACTCACAAGTAATTGCAATTATACTAAATATATTCTCTCATCACAGAAAAATAACTAGAAAACTTCCAACTGTTTGGAAATTAAGCAACAAACTTCTGAGTAACCCAATTACGATGCTTAGGAAATATTTTGAACTGGGTTATGATAAAATTATGACATCAAAACTTGTGGGATGCAGCTAAAATCATTCCTAGAGGGAAATTTATAGCCTTAAGTATACATATTATAAAAGAAGAAAGACTTGTAGCCAGCTCAAGACATTCAGAAAAGAACAGCAACTTAAACCAAGGAAAATGTAAAAATGGAAATACTAGAGGACAAATCAGCCACAGATGCAACAAAGCTGAACGCTGGTTCTTTGGAAGACATAACACGAGTGATATTTCTTTATGGTGGGATTAAAATGTGTCCACACAGCTTTAAATAACCCTCCCAAAGGCAGAGCCTAATTCCACTCCCACAGAGTGTGGGCTGTACCTAGTTACTGTCTTCTCATGCGTCAAGTAAGTGGAACTGATGACGTTTGACTTTAAGACTCAACATAAAATGCATCGTATCTTCCTCTTTCCTCCCTCTTGAATCGCTCACTCTGGGAGGAGCCCCCTGCCCTGCTGGGAGGACGCTCAGGCCACCCTACGGTGAGGTTTGCGTGGTGAGGAACACAGCCCCACGGGAACTGCCAGCACTGCAGCAGCTCACCAGGTGTGAGGAGCTACTTTGGGGGCAGATCCCGGGGCTCCAGCTAAGCCTCGGATGACAGCTGGACTGTAACCCCATGGGAGACCCCAAGCTAGAACCGCTCCACTAACCCATTTCTAGCATTTATTCCAGCCACAGAGACTGTGAAAGGCAATACATGCTTAGTGTTTTAAGCCACTAAGTTTTAGGGTAACTTATTATTGTGAAGTAAAATTTTAAGGCTCACCCCCCACTGGCTGACAGAATAGACCCCCTCCTGGCCAAAGGGAATATCCTAAAACTAAATTGCCTGCCAGGAGAAGGGAGGTCAGACCTGCCTCATCATGCCCCCCTCCCTTCTTGGGGACATCCTTTGTGACCCATTAGCAGGCCTAAGGGTATGCAGGACACACCTGCAGGTCCTCAATTTACACAACAAATCTGTGTCCCATGGCTTATCTCTGATAAACAGCTCCTTATGTTGAAACATTCCAAGCCTTTAGGCAAAGCTTCATGTCCTTAACCAATTACAACTCACAGAATCTTTAAACCCACCTATAACCTGTAAGCTCCCACTTGAGATGGTCCACCTTTTCAGGCCAAACCAATGTATGCTTCCCATGTATGGATTTATGACTTTACTGTAACCCCTCCCTGAAATGTATAAAACCAAACTGTCACCCAACCTCGGGGAGTCCACTGCTCAAGGCTTCTTGGGCATGGCTCTCGGTCATGGTCCTCAAATTTGGCTCAGAATAAATGTCTTTAAAATCATTTTACAGAGTTTGGCTTTTTTTTCCTGTTGACATTATGCAGCAATACTGATACACCCCCAGCCCCAAAGAAAACTGATTTAAAAAGGAGAGAGAGGCACAAGATCAATATCAGAAATAAAAAAGGGACATCACAAAAGATCCTACAAACACTAACAAAATATAAAAGGGTATTTGGAGAAGTTACAGCAATAAATTTAAAAATTAGAAATGGACAAATTTCCAGAAAAATACAATTCACCAAAACTGACTCCAAAGACATACAAGATTCACAGAAAGAAAATTCCAAGCCCAGTTCCAAAGAATTCAACTTGTATTACGAGCCAGGAAAAATGGGATAGAAAAAATGAGAAGGACACGACAAGGAAGATGATACACGGGTCGGTCTCTGCATGAAGACAGATGCAAAAATCTTCAATAAAATATAGGAAATATAGCAAAATATTCAAATCCAATGATACATAAAAAGAATACCTTTTTATTCCAGAAATGCATGGTTGATTTGACATTCAAAAATCAGTCATTTTAATTGACAACTTTAATAAATTAAAGGAGAAAAATAATAGGATCATTTCAATATATGCAGAAAAGGCATTTGGTAAAATTCATTGTCTCTTTATGTCAAAAAATATTTAGAAAACTAAGAATAGAACTTCCTTAATCTGATAAAGAAATCTACAAAAAGCCTGAAGCAGACATGCACTTAATGATCTCTCCCCTGAGATTGGAAATGCATTAGAGTTGCTGCCACCATCGCTGCATTCAACACTGCCCTGGAGCTTCTAAAGAGTTACTAAAGCAAGAAGATAAAGGAATTAAAATGGAAAGAAAATTTGTCTTTAGTCACAGATGACATGATCATACAAGAAAATCCAAAAGAGCATCCAGACACCTTAGTGAGATTAATCAGAACACTTAGCACATAATCTCCCTGCTGTCTGCAGTCTGGACCTAGATTCTCAGAGCTGCTGCTCTCTGCAAGCTGACAGTCACCAGGGGGAGGAGAAGGGGTTGATGAACCCTGCCCTGAATCTGCAAGCTTTTGCCAAGACGTGACCCACATGTCACTGGCCAAAGCATGTCCCACAGCCATGCCTGAGTTCAGAAGACTTAGGAATGTTCCAACCTCTTGCAGTGGGAGGCACCTCCCTACAGAGAGGAGAACTGGAATATTTGTCGGCAATAATCTAACCTATCCTGGGAGTAAGGACGCAAACGTCTAAGGGACTGAGCAGGGGACAGAGCACCATGGTGGGGGACAGGAGACTAGGACATGGGAGAAAAGTGGCCGAGGAAACTTACCATTGTGGAGTCACCAAAAGAACAGGCACATCCCATCCTCACTTTGAACTCGTTGTTTGCTTTGCTGTAACGTGAACTTTTCCCACTTACGAAACACCTGACAAAGCCCAACACCACACACAAGCGCTTTGTGTGAGTTTTTGTTGGAAATAAGGGAAAAGAGATTAATGTCCTATCTCAGTCTGTGCAGAATGGGGACAAAACCAGCATGGAAGGTAAGAAGCTCATGAGAACAAAAATCCAACAAAGGAAGACAGCTAGAGCCAAAAGTGACTTGGAATTTATACCCTGGGAATACTCAGAAATCTGGAGAAGCACATTGGAATTCCCATAGATACAGGGTAAGAGGCTTGAGCTACTTTTCTCTAAATTTCGACATTTTCAACTAAGATCTGGGTTGCTTTTAATTTGTTGAGCTATGTTTTGTGGCCTAAAATATGAATAGCCTTTGAGAATGTTCCATGTACTGATGAGAAGAATGCATATTTAGTAGTTTTGGGGTAGAATGTTCTGTAATTGTCTGTTAGGCCCATTTGTTCTAGCATCCCATTCAAGTCCAATGTTTCTTTCATTATTTTCTGCTTGGACGATCTGTCTAACTCTGTCAGTGGGATGTTGAAGTCCTTGGCAATTACAATGTTGCTTTTATCTCTTTGTTTAGATCTAGTAGGGTTTGCTTTATGAATCTGGGCACCCCAGTGTTTCATGCATAAATATTTAGGGTTGTTATGTCTTCTTGTTGCAAACCAAACTCAAAGCCAGCAGAAAAAAGAAATAACTAAGGTCAGAGCTGAACTTAATGACAACCAAAACAAGAAAATTATACAGAGGATCAAAGAAACAAAAAGTTGGTTCTTTGAAAAGATAAACACAATTGATAGACCTCTTGGTAGATTAACCAGGAATAGAAGATAAAGGACTCAAATAAGCTCTATCAGAAATGAAAAAGGAGATATTACAGCTGATACCACAGAAATACACAAAATCATATGTGAATACTATGAAAATGTTTATGCACATAAAATCAAAAATGTAGAGGAAATGGACAAATTTCTGGAAACACACAACCTCCTAAGATTCAGTCAGGAAGAAATAGAACTCCTGAACAGATCAGTAATGAGTAATGAAATTGAAGCAACAATAAAAAAAATCTTTCAACAACAACAACAAAAAACCCCAGACCAGATGGATTCACAGCCAAATTCTACCAGACCTACAAAGAAGAGTTGTTACCCATTCAGCAAAAATTATTCCATAACATTAAAAAAGAGGGACTCCTCCCCAACTCATTCTACAAAGCCAGTGTGACTTTGATACCAAAGCCAGGAAAGGAGACAACAAAAAAAGAAAATTACAGAGCAATATCCCTTATGAATATAGATGCAAAAATCATCAATAAAATACTAGCAAACCAAATTCAATAGCATATCAAAAAAATAATCCACCATGACCAAGTGGACTTCATCCCAGGAATGCAAAGATGGTTCAACATATATATAAATCAATACATGTGATTTGCCACATACACAGAATCAAAAACAAAGATCATATGATCATCTCAATAGATGCAGAAAAAGCATTCAACAAAATTTGGTACCTTTTCATGATTAAAAACCCTCAACAAAGCAGGCATAGAAGGAACATATCTCAAAATTATAAAAGCCATATATGACAAACTGACAGCCATCATTAGACTGAATGGTGAAAAGTTGAAGCATTCCCACTAAGAACTGGAACAAAACAGGATGCCTACTGTCACCACTTCTATTCAACATAGTGCTATAAGTCTTAGCCAGAGCAATCAGGCAAGAGAAGGAAATTAAGGGTATCCAACTGGAAAGA
>CAUYSK010007141.1:0-17281 GCA_963575035.1 Avahi laniger | reverse complement strand
CTCACTGGCGGTGGCCATCTCTGGGCTGGTGTCGGCAGGTCTCTCCAGCCGCTCAGGAGCCACCAGCAGTCTGAGATGCAAGGGAGGGGAAAGTCATCTGCTCCACCTACCCTTGTCGCTGGTCTCCAAGCCTCTCAGGGACCTTTCTCCTTCCAGTTCTCTTCCGCAACGTCTTCCCATGGAGTCTCCTGTAGTTTCAGGCACCCTTCCTTCTGACCCTCACCTGATCTATGTTTTTCTGCTAGTTTATTTTTTTCACTTTCTTCTAAAATCTGTCTTTTTTGCAGAGACACTCTGGCTGGCGGCTTTTCTCGTCCGCCATCTTGCCGTTCCCCCAGGAGAACCGTATGTTAAGTGCTCTTTTTTGTCTGCCTTCTTTGATCAGCATGTTCGTGAGGTTTGCCCCTTTCCCCCCCTGCATGGTATCACACAGTGTGGACGCACCAGTTTGTCTGCCCTTCGATGGGCAGTTGGGCTACTTCTAGTTTTTGGCTAAAAGAGTAAAGCAGGTGTGACTCTTCCTATGCATAGCCCTGTTTTAACAGCTCGTTAAGCTTCTACTAAGTGGATGAGCCTGAATTTGCTAATGAATCTTCCTGGGGAGGGGTTAAGGGAGATTGACTTCAGAGAGGCACAAAGGAATCTTCTAGAAGGATGGAAATGTTCTGTATTTTGATGGAAGGGTGTTCTGGGTTATGCAGTTGTCAAAGCTCATCAATCTGTACATTTAAAATGGGTTCATTTTACTATATATAGATTACACCTTAATAAAGCTATTTTATTTTATTTTATCTTCCGTCAAAGGCATTAAGGCTGTTTCAAACAGTAGGGGCAGAAAAGATGTGACCCTTTTCCTGACCCACCATCAGGGGCACGGCCGACACACCTATAAAAAAAGACAAGTTCACACGAGAAAAGCATAGGTTTGTGTAATCAAAGTGTTGCGTGACACGGGAGCCTTCAGAAGTGAAGACCCGAGGACCCAGGGGGAGCTGTGTGTCCTCGTGCTCAGGTGCCGCAAGGAATGGGCAGCGCGTAGGATGTGGCTGGACAGCGGGGAGGACCTGGCGGTCGCAGACCAAGGGGCACCCAGCAGGTCTGTCGTGCAGAACCCCCTTGGCCTCTTAGTGAGCATCCTTCCTCTGGGCCGAGGGTCTGTGACCCACAGTCAGACAAGGCAGGTCAGAGGACTTCTTTGTGGCCGGGTGCTACACGGAGAGGCTGAGGGGTTACAGTCCCATTTCTAGGTTTTACGGTGGCTTTGGGGGAGAGGGATTCTGGTTTCTATGACTTGATTTGGGAGGAGGAGAGGTGGGAGACGGCGGGGCAGGAGCAGGGCAGAGAGACGGGGGCTTCCGAGGCCTCCAGCCTCCTTAGCTTCAGAGGACTCAGTGTCACAAAGCGCCCTTCTGGGCCCCAGTGAAATATTTTTGCTGTTAAAATTAACATGATGAACATCTTTGTCTTTAAAGGATAATTTCCTTCTGCAGGGTTTTTTGTGTTCTCTAAAGCCTGTTAGAAGCCTCCCACGGCTGGGCTCCCCACCTTCTCTCCTGCCCACTCTCTCACCTGGGCCCGTCCCAGACAAGCTGCTTGGGGACCTGGCCTCAGAGGGGCGCGTGGGGACCCCCCTCCCCTCCCCGGGACGGGCACGCAGGGGGGTGTCTAGAAGCCCAGGCTGACTTGATCCTGACCCCGCACCCCTTCCATGGCATCTCTTCCCCCAGGAGGGAAGCAGAAAGAGGCAGAAAGAGGGCTCGTTTGGGGAGCCCTGGCTCTGCCATGTGGCCTGGGACAGCTGCTGCCCTTCCCCCTCACCTGGACACACCCGTAACTGGGGTGACGGTGTGGCTCCTGGCTGGGGCCCTCCCTCTCTGTCACCCTGACTCAGCCCCTCCCTGAGGGAGGCCACAGGGAGGTGGGTTCTGCAGAGGAAAGATCTCAAGTGGATCCACTCAGGCTACCGCTTTCCTGTGCCTGTCGCTGGGGAGAGCGGCCATGGAGGGGCAGGCCCCGCCTGGGACGTGGGCCCCATGGCTGGAAGGTAAGCAGGCCTTGTGCACCCAGCTGCGTAAGAGGGAGCAGCCTGGGGCTGCAGCCTGGGGCCAGGGTCCCGGGAGGGCTGGGCAGAGACCATCCCCAGTCCTGGATTGCCCCATCCCTGGCTGGTCCGGGAAACTGGATCTTAGCAAACGACCTGGTCTCAACTCTGCCTGTGTGCGGAGGAGGGGCCTGAGGCCTGGGGCCGGGAAGCTGCTTGCTGTGTGCCCAGGCTCAGGCTGCCCTGCGGCCTCGGCCAACCTCCGGGGCTTCTCGGGAACCGCTCTCGTTGCTGAGCCCCACTTTTCTCATCTGTAAGGTGCATGCAGCCTGGTACCCACCTCGTGATCCCTGCAGCTCCTGCCGCCTCACGAAGGCCCTGCAGACCAGTCTGACAGCTCCCAAGTGCTGGGAAACAGGCCAAGCTGCATGCCAAGCTGTTCGACGGGCACAGTAGGGCTGAACCTGACTTTCTAGTCCTGGGTATCTGTAGGGGTAAGGTGAGGAGTGGGTGCCAGTGGGTGGTTATCCTTATCTTCCCCTGTGGCCTTCTTCACCCCCATTTTACAGAGGAGAAAACTGAGGCTCAGGGCCACTGCTGATGTCATTTCTGGGGCACCTCACGGTCCCCTGCTCTGGCCTGTGTCCCCCATCAGGCCTTCCCCAGGGAATGGGACAGGAGGGGCAGGCAGAGGGTGGGCGGTGGGGGGGTTCTTTGCAGAGGAGGCCCTGCCCTTCGCCTCCTTCTTCTTACAGATGGGTCGCCCAGGGCCCCCTGAGGAGAAGGTCTCTGCCATGCAGCTGTCCAGTGTCCCCAGCGCCCGCGGAGATGGCCATGGTGATGCCCTCCCTGGTCCTGAAGACTCGGACATGGTGCTCTCCGTGGCCCTGGCTGTGGCCCTAGTTCTGCTGTTCTTCCTGCTCTCGACCTGGCTGGTGTGGGACGCGCCCCGCTCAGGCTCCTGCTAATGTGGGTTCCAGGGCACGGAGGCGGTGTCCCCCCGATGGGCCTGGCGGAGTCAGGGAGGCAAGCAGGAGTGCCACCAGGGACCTCAGGACGTCGGGGCCTCCCAGCCACACCCTGAGCGGATGGAACAGCAGCCCAAGCAGGACCCCAGGGGGTTCCCAGGCCCCCAACTGGAGCCCCGGATGGGCACCGCACTCTGCCTTCAGTGTAGGGAGCCTCGCTCTGCAGCCTTGGGCGGGGGCTCAGGCAGGTGGGGATCGAGTCCACCTCCTCTCCTGGTTTGCCGCTGCCTTGGCCGCGCTCCCATCTTTCACGGCCCTCGGGCGCGGCCAATGAGGCCAGCCGGTGAGGCCAGCCGGTGAGCCCAGCTGCGCCGCGCGGCTGCGCCACGGTGCACAAGCGCTTTGTCCGCTCTGCGTCTCGGTTCCCCAGTCGTCAAATGCGGACGGCAGGACCTGTGTCCGGGCCCCGCCGGGGGGGCGACCGGGGAGCGGGCGCTCTGCGGCCATCTCTGCAGCAGGCGCTGCCCTGTGCGCCGGGCCCTGCCCCGTGTCCAGGCACCCAGGAGGCCCGGGGCGCGCGGGCGCGCGGGAGGGAAGCAGAGGGAGGACGCGCTGGCCTTGGCCGCCACCTGGTGGCTGCAACCAGGATTGCACCATCTGCCGCGCCGTGCCCTCGGGGTGACCCCGGTCCGGGCAGCGGAGGCCTGGGCTTTTTATTTTTTAATGTGAAAAACTTTGAGATTGTGGATAAGCACAAATCTCGTCCCCAGAGAAATCTGAGTTTAACATTTTCTGTTTATCTTTTTTCTCCATAGTCTCCTAACCAAAAACAAAACAAAACAAAACAAAGAAGCCCTAAGGGGGAGGGGACTTGTGAGTTCTCGAGGTCTCTGCCTGGGGACGTGAGTGCCCTCCTGCCCCACAGTGGCCTTGTCTCTGCCCTCGACAAGGCAGACCTTCACGTTGGGACCCGGAGGCTCCAAGAGGCCCCTGTCTCGCTGAGCAGGTGCTCGTGGGAGCCTGGCTACGAGCCAGGCCTGCGGGCGGACAGGACCCCAGAGGAGCTGGGTCTGGCGGCGAACAGGACGGGCCGCTGGTTGCGGGGTGCTGATGCTGGCCTGCAGGAGGGGCAGGTGGGCTCCGGGCTGTAGGCGGGGGTGGGGTGGGGGCAAGGCACAGGGTCCCAGGTGCAGGAACAGATGTGGGGAGCTCAGAGGCCGGCTTTGTGCTCTGGGGGAACCGAAGGCCTCTGGAGCCCCCCAGAGGCAGCCATGGGGAAGGGGTGTGCAGTGGCAAGGCCACCTGCTTCCAGGTTCCCAACCATGCCTCGTCCAGCCCAGGGTCTGGGAGTGGGGTCTTTCTCTCTCCTCCACCTTCCTGAAGCCAAAGTCCAAGCCTGGGTGTCCACGCCGGGGCAGCCTGGGGGCCGCGAACTCCCTCTGCCCCTGTCTGCAGCTGAGCTTCAGCCGAGTGCCTTGGTGCTGTCTGCCCTGGGGAAGGCAAGCTGGGAATGGGGGCCTTAGAGACACTCTGGGGGACAGGGAGATCGAGGTGCAGCCCGGAGTTTGGGGAACTTCCTGACGCAGTGGGGATGGGCATTTCAGCGGCAAGGCCTGGTGGCTAGACCACGCTGTGGTCAGCAGGGCAGGGCATGGGGGTGGCCCAGCCTCCTGGCTCACCTGACTGTCCTGCCCGCCACTGCCTCCCGCCCCAGGGGCCTGCCTGTGGGGAGCCACAGGCAGCAAGGGTGTCCCCCACTGCCCCTGGCCTTCTGCCCTGAGCTCTTCTCTGGGCTCCCTCCGCGCACCCCTGCTCTGTTGGAGGAGGAGGAGGGAGGCCCCAGCTGTGCGCTCCAGTGCCCTGTGCCTCTCCACATTTCTCTTGGTGTGTCTTGTCAAATGGAGACCCCACAGCCCAGCTTCTGAGGCTGAGGGGGTGGTCTTTTTGCCAGGGTGGGCTGGCTAGGCTGGGGGCTGCAGGGGCCCCCACACTCCGCGTTCCTACCTCTCTTCCCACCATCTCAGCCTCAGCCTCCTTCCTCCTTAGTGCAGAGGCCATGTCTGAAAGTTCCAGGCGCTTACACCCTGCGAGACTCGGGGGGTTGCGGGGAATCCCAAGAGCACCGAGGAGCCAGCATCCTCCAGGGAGCAGGGTGGCGGGAGGAGGCCTCGGCCCTGCCCTCGGGCCCCGTGCTGACGAGAAGCACAGGCTGCCAGGGTGTGCGTGTGCGTGCTCCGCGTGTTTGCGTTTCTGACCAGTGTCCACAGCAAGGCCGTGTGGTTTCCGGCTCATTCCATCTGGCCCAGCCCGTGTGGCTGTCCACGCCCCCGCTCCACCAGGAGGGCCTGCGGGAAGTGCAGACAGTGGCGCAGCTTGGCCAGGACGGAACCACATCCGCAAGGAAAATACTGCTGTATAATTCAGTGACCCGATTTATAAACACTGTGGTTCCACTCTGGGGGTGCTCCTCCAGGGGGTGCCTGGCAGCCAGAGGCCTGAGGTCCAGAAAGTATGTGCTTTCGGTGGGTTGGGCATTGCAGAGGGGGACAGGATGGGCCTGGGGGCTGCGGGGGGCCAGCAGGACAGCCCTCGAGCTGGTTTGCAGAGAGCTGCTAGGACTAGGCAGTCCTCAGAGCACGAGTATGTCCCTCTGGGTGTGTCTGTGCGTGTGTTCATGTGTACACGTGTTCTGCGCATGTGTGTGCCTGGGGCTGCCCCCGTAGCTTCCCTACAGGAGGCCGGGCGTAGAGCGAAACTGCATCCTCCCCGCCAGCCTGGCGTGGGCTGGGGTGTTGGCAAGACAAGGTCAAAGTGGCTCATGGGCCAGGCAAGCTGCTCCTCTTCCAGGGAAGAGACCTGAGGGGTTTCAGCCACTCCAGGTGCGTTAGGTGTGTCCTGTTCGGGGGCATGGAGAGGAAACAGGAAAAGGCAGGGGTGAGCTGGCGTGTCCCCTATACTGGCCCATCAGCCCCTGCTCGGGACATGCCCGCCTGCCCCCGGGGCCCCGGCAGGGCCGTCCGTGCCCGGGCTGGAGTCCTCACTGGGTGTCTGCCCTCCCAGAGCCTCCGTCTGCTCATCTGTGAAATGGGGAGAGCTGAGCACCGAGCCTGGACGTCCAGTGTACTCACTGTGCCCTTGTCACCTTGACCTTCTGCTCTAACAGTCTGAGGAGAGGGTGGCTCCTGGGACGTGGACGCAGCTCTAATTCTGACCGCGTGAAGTGAGTTCCTTCCCCTCTGGGGCTTCCCAACCGGCATAAAGGGAAGAGTCAGACCAGGTCCCCTGCCCTGGACAGATGCCCCGTGACCTTGGGCCGTAACCCTGGGGGTTCGTGTCCCCCCCCACCCTGCTGTGGGGACTGACCAGGCCTGGGGCTAGGAGCACCATCCGGCCACACGAGGCCCGCGCCGGCCCTGGCAGCCTGGATTCTACGTCTCTTCCCAGGACAGCCAGCACCTGCTCCCAGGACTCCGCCAACAATTTGTGGGCCGCTGAGTAGCACGACAGCTGCTTTTCTTGCTAAAGTGTGACATTACATTTTTCCGCAAGGCCGGACACTTCCTGTCCTGTCCCGCCATGCCCCAGAGTCCCTGCCTGTCCCCCACGTTGTCGGAGCTGGCTGGCGGCAGGGTCAGGCCAACACACTCCGTGTTCAGGCAGAGCCCGGGTTGAGCCCTCGGGGTGCAGGCGGCCCAGGAAACTTCTCCGGGTTATTTTTGGCCCCAGGCTGACCTGTGGACTCCCCGCCGGAAGCAATCACAGGTTCTCATCCTGTTTTGTGCGTGGTTTAGGGTCTGTCAAAATGCCCCCCACCCCGCCCCTGCCCCTGGAAGACTGAGGGCACTTTGCGGTGGGGAGGTGGGGCAGCTGCCGCGGGTCCCAGGAGCAGGCCTTTGGTGTTGCTGGTGAGGAAGAGGGACCGGGTGGCCACGGCTGTTCACTTTAGCTGCCACTGGCTGGTGCCTGCTCCTCTGTCCTTGTCACAGCAGTGGAGGTCCTGCTCTCTCGTGTTGCACGGCAGGACACCGGCTCGGGGAGGTTTTGCAGTGGCCAAGTGGGCTGCCCCGGCTCTGTTCCGCACTCTGTTCCCCGGGCAGCCACCTTCCCAACCTCAAAGAGTTCACCCTACTCAGCACTGGGCAAGGCTGGGGGCCAGGGCCCAGGGCCAGGGCGAGGCAAATCAGGGGCTGTCCCCAGGGTCTCCTGTCACCACTGGGGGACTGTTCAGTGGAGCCAGAAGATGAACCAATGTGACCATTTCTTTTTAGATGTCTCCATTGCTGCTCTGTTCACCTTTGCTGGAAGTAGCCCAAGTGCAGCTGGTGGGCTCAGGGACTGTGGCCAGCTGAGGGTCGGTGGGGGCTGCCCCGAGGGCTCCCATCCCGCTGCTGGGGTCTTGCGTGGGGGCACCACAGCAGCACATCTGGAGCACTGTGTGCCCATATCTCCCCAGACCTGCCATGGAACCACTGGCCCTGGAGAAGCCCGGGCGGGAGGAGGCATACAGTTCGCGGTGGCCCTGCAAAGGGTGGGTGTCCCGGAATTTGCACCCTGGCACTTAGATCCCAGCACCACTGCTCGGAACCACAATGCCCTTCTGGGCCTCGGGCTGGCTGAGTCTGCAGGCAGGGACAGCTGCCGGCTCTTGTCCCAATTCTGGCTGCGTCAGGTGGACTCTCCTCCGTCCCTTGAGGTCCTTCTGGCCGTCCTGGCCTGAGCACCTGGAGACCGCCACGCAGTTGCTTGTCACACTGACTGTGGGCAGGGGGTGCAGGGGAGGCCTGGGTGAGGGGGCATGTGTGTGGGGGCTCGGTGTGCCTGGTTTGCTAGAGGCCCCCTTGTTCCTTGGCTGCCATCTGGGAACCGAGGGGCGTTGGGTGTCTGCTCCTGCCCACTCGGCTGTGCTTGCCGGAGCCCAGGGATGTTGTGTGCACGAGGCCCGAGGACAAGCAGGGCCCCAGGGCATGTTGGGGGCAGTTCTGGGGCTGGGTGGGTCCTGGGGCTTAGGGTTGTGCTCACCCTGGGCAGGCTGGGTTCTGCCTGGTGGGCTTTGGGGAGGGGACGAGGGACTCCTTCCATCTGGGCCACTTGCCCAGGGCACCCCTACTCCTCCCACACCCCTTTTGGATGCCTGCTGGTCACAGGCAGGGGCAGCAGGAGGGGTCAGGCCACTGGTCCTGGAAGCTCAGCTGTCCTGACTCGGCAGCTCCTAACCCTGATCCAGGAGGACACCAGGGGCTGGGCTACTGCCCTGGGGGTGGGGGGCTTCGGACCCTGACCCCTCTGCCCACCCTCAATGTCCATCCCAAGGGGAGTTTCTGGAAGAGGGGTTGGGGTGGGACGCTTGGAGTAGGGGAGTTTGGGCCGTGTCTGAAGGTGTGAGATTCCCCGTATCCTGGGACTTTGCTCGTTTGCACACCCTGGACAGCCCCACCTGGGTGGGGGGATCCCTGTCCGTGCAGAGCTGGTGCCCACCGCGATTTTCCCACCAACTCTCCTCTAGGAGCAGAGAGCTGCCTTGACCGTGCCCGTGCCCAGTCCCGGAGGATGAGCCCACTCTGCATACAGCTGTGTGTGTCCAGATGGCTGTGTGTGCACCTTGTGTATGAACGTGTGTCGTGCACCTGTGTGGTTGCACTTGAGTCTGCGTGTGCTCACACACGAGTGCACACACACAGGGCACACGTGCACGTGCGTGTTGCTGTGCTTTAACAAAGTCCAGCACTTCCTGCCTGGCAGGCTCATCCGGCCCCTCTGAGCATGGTCCCATCCCCCAACCCAGCACCAGGTGCTTCCCTGGTGTTTGTGCCCAGCTCGGGCGCTGGGATGCAGGACTGGCCCTGCCAAGGAGCTCCCGGGCCAGCAGAGGAGTCAAAAGCCATCAAGCCGCTGGCAGGCAGAAGAGGTGGAAGTGTGACAGGATACTGGGGGCACAGAGGAGCCAGGGCCAGAGGGCTTCCTGGAGGAGGTGAGGCCTGAGCCAGTGCTGACGCCCTTGTGGCCAGTGGGGGTGGAGTGCAGGGTCCCGATGCCCCAGGAGGCAGGTGGGGGGTGGGGGGTGAGTGTGGGGTGTGAGCTACATGTGCGGCCCAGCCTTGGGAGCTCAGCACTGGCCTGGGTGTGGGCGGCACTTGCAGATACCAGGTGTCTCGCGTTCCTGTGTCCGCAGGCCCAGGTGTGGCCTGGCACACGTTTTTGTAATTATGTCTTTAATTTCAGGGCGAGAAGGCGGGTGCCTGCCCCGCCCCCGTTGAAGTCTTCGTCTTGGAAGAATGTAGAATGAGAGCTCGGCCTGCAGCAGCCCTGTGACCCCGGGGCCAGGAGAGGCGCTGAGGCCCCTCGCTGTTCCACACGTCCTCGCATGGTGAGTGGGGCCGCTGTGAGCTGGTGGATTAGCTGCCAGAGGACGTGCTTTTCCGAGAAGCCCCGCCTCCCTCTTGCAGATAAGGAGTGGGATTTGTTTTCCCAGGCCTGGAGGATGGATACCAGGTCTGCGTTGTTCTTAAAAGGACTGGCCGGCAGCAGACGCCGCGGAGGGTCATGTCCCCAGGGAGCAGCATGGGCTGCGGCTGCTGGCGTCCGGGTCAGAGCCTTTCCGTGTGTGGAGCAGTCGAAGCCTCCTCTGACCAGGTGCAGGTCTTGCCGCAGGGGCTGGGGAGGGGCTGGGAAGCGTGAGGGGGGATCCTGCCCCCAGAGCTGGGACACTAACCAGCCCCCAGTCCCCCAAGCCCGGCCTCCCCCTGTGTCCGCCAGGCAGGTGGCCTTCCCCCTATGGCTTCCTGGGCCTCCCTTGCAGCTCCTGGCCTCTGTCTTCCCGGCCCGGTGTGAGCGTGGCCACGTGAACACACCGTCTAGGCAGAAAGATGGGCTCGCTGCGCAGATGCTGCCTCAGGCCACGTTCCAGCCTGAGTGCAGCCCCTGCCCGGGGGGAGGACGCCTCAGTGTGTCGCATGGACGGCAGTCAGGAGTCCCTGGGGAGCCCCGTGACGTTGCCCAAGGGCCCCCGCTCTCAGGGCCAGGAGCGGAGGCCTCAGTCTGGGACGCCACCCTGGGTTCCTCGTGGCCCTTCCTCGAGGCCCTCACCTGGGTGTCTGCTGGGAGAACTGTCATGGGCCGCCTCGCAGTGTGCGCCGGAGGGGCCTCGCGGAGCCAGAAGGTCCCAAAGCGCAAGGGCTGGGTGTGCGTGTGTGCAGACCCAGAGCCCCAGGGCTGGGAGCCACTGCCGGCGATGGAACCCTGGCCGGGCCCTGCGAGTCTGCGTGAGGTCAGGCTCATGGGCGCCGCTGCTCGCAGAGCGCAGACCCGCACTTCTGAGCATGCTGTGGGGAGGCGCTGAGGCTCCTTGGGGCTCGGGGCTCTGGCCGCTTCATGTTGCCTGGGCCGAGAGACCCTCGTTCGTCTGGTGGAAGCTGAGTGTCCGTCGTCTCCTCTGCCGATGCTGCTGCTGAGGGCTGGGACTCTCAGCCACCTCCCCAGCCCCGGCCATTCTCCCTCCTCCTTTTTAGAAGTCCAGACACGACGTGTCTCCCTCGAGCACACCAAGCACGGGGCGTGGCCCGGAACTGGTCAGGTGGGTGGTCTTCGGTTCAGAGGCACTTGGAACAGGGCGGTGGGAGAAGCCGGGGATCCGGTGGAGCCAGCCCCACACCTCTCTCTGGGTGGCTGATATCTCAAAACTCACAGCTCCTCTGACACGGGCTGGGGGCCTCACCGTGGCATGGAGGGTGACCGCCGGGGAGCGTTGCCATCAGGGGCCCGCGGTTCGGAGACCCAGAGCTTTCTCCCACCTGTCCTACGTGTGCCACGCCCCAGTTACCTGCGCTGGCTCTTAGGGGCAGGAGGAGGAGGTCTCATGGGATTAGAAGCTCACTGTCCGGGGGCCTCCTGCACTCCCCCGCAGCCGGCTGGCCTGGAGTGCAGACGCGGTGACCTGGAGCCGGCCCGGCCTCTGGGAAGCGGAGCTGCAGCTGCCTTGGCCTCTCCTCCACCGGGGGCCGAAACCCTTGACTCTGGCCAGCCGGTGGGGCGCGGAGCGGTGGCCTGGCCTCCAGGAAGGGTTCCTGGGCCCTGGCTGATAGACTGGGCGGCCCTCCTGAAGCTCCTGTCCGCCCTGTCTCAGCTGGGCCTGGCCTGGCAGTCTGGGATGGGACCTGGAAGGTGTTTGTGAGAGAGCCCATGCGGGCGCACGAGGTCACGAAGGACGGTGCCGTGTGATCCCAGTTGCGCCAGGAAGCGGGCGTTGCTGTGGCCAGGAGAGGGACGCTGGTCGGCACTGGGGCCTTGGCCAGGGTCAGAGCCTGCTCTGCAACCCTCCCGCTGGCCTTGTGCCTCAGTGGCCCTGGCGGTAAATGGGACGATGGTGACCCCCACTGCTCAGGGGCTCTGCGAGGGGACTTAGGACCTCAGCCCCGCAAGGCGACTGCAGAGACCAAGTCCACGGCTTCTGGGACTTCACAGGTCCTGTTTTGTGTGTCTGAATGTTTGAGTTTCCTGTAACACGGATGAGTGATGGGATAGTGTTTGAGGAAGACAGGTGGTTGCTTTGAGCAGACCTAGAAGCATCACTGATCTATGTGCTGCTTGTAGGGTAAAAAACTAAAATATAAACGAGCAAGAAACACCCAGAAGCTCTCAGTCCATCACACACTGACTGGGCAGCAGCTGAGCGCCATGCCGAGGAGCTGGAGGGGAGACCGAGTCAGTGGGACCATGTCCTGGCTCTCTGGGGACTCCGTCATTGGGGGAGATGGCCACAGGGGCGGGACCCCGCCCGGGATGTGTGCCGGGGCAGGGGGCAGTTTGGAGGGCTAGTGAGGGGCCCCGGGAGGGGTGTTTGCACCAGGTCCTGGAGGGCGGGTGGGATTTCGCTGGGGTTGGGGGGGGGCAGAGGCGCATACTGCGGCGGGCGTCCAGGGGCAGGGGACAGCACACATGTGTGCGTGTGCACGCAGAGGTGTGGCGTGCGTGCTGGGCGGGGGTTGACACCTCATGGGGAGACCAGGTCAGAGAGCAGCTGGGGCCGTCCTGCAAGGAGGCGTCCAGACGTGACACGGTGGCAGCAGAGTGCCGAGAGGTTCCCACGCGGGAACCGTAAGCCGAGGCTAATGGAGTTCTGCCACCCCTGAGCAGGGTTTCCAAACCCGAGGACGTCTCGGTCCGCGTGGTGTGTGTGCGGGATCTGGGAGCAGCCTGCGCTGGCTCTGCAGATTCCCAAAGGTGGCTCCAGAGCAAGTCGAGAGCCACATCATGGGTTCTAGAAGTTTCACAGCTCTCTCCAGCAGCTCCCCAGCCACTCTGGGAGGATTCCAGAACCCTGCCCCTACCTGACCAACAGCTCCCAGCCTGCGCAGGTCTAAGGGAAAAGCTCACATGTCCCTCTGGTGTGGAGTGGGAGACGTCCTCCCAGCCACAGGGCCAAGGCAGGGAGAGGCTGCTTTGTCAGGCTGGGACGGGGCCAGCCAAGCCCCAGGACACGCCGTCCCCTGGCCTGGCCTGCTGGAGTGGGGCCCGTGCTGGGAATGGCGTCTGACCCCGTGTTCTCGGCGGGGCTGGGGCAGTGTCCTCAAGATGCAGCTGTGCCCAGCTGTTCCCTGAGTGACACAGTGCAGAAGGTCCACCTCCTGCTTGTAGCTCTGCTGACCGAGGGACCACCCATCACAGGTGTCAGGGCCTTTCTGGGGACCCGTGACCCTTGGGGTAACGGGAAAGAGGCCAAGACCTGCTTGGCTTGCAGAGATTAGGGAAATATGTTGGGTTTCTAAAGGCCTCCCTGGGACATTGGGAGCTAAGAAGGTTTGTCTATAGTCCAAGTCGACGGGACACCCTGTGTCAGGCTTGTGACGTTAGGGAAGGTCCTGGCTTCCAGTGGAACAGCTTGTCACTCCCTCATCACCTTCAGGGTCACTGTCAGAGAGAAGTCTCTGTGACCCTTGCGTGCCTGAGTCCAGAGGCGTCCTGCCAGAAGCTGCCCCTGAACCCTCGCTGCAGCGTTTGCCTTCCAAGGCGGGGAGCTGAGCTCGGGTTTGAATGTCAGCTAAGCCACGGGCCTTAGGAAAGTTGAAACCTCCTCTGTGCCTCTGGGCTCCCAGGGGCTGCGGGGCACGTTCCTGTGGCTGCCTCTCGGAGGCCCAGGCCCTGTCTTGGGGACTTAGTGGAGGGGCAGCCTGGAGACCCAGCCTGGATGGCAGTGTGGGTGCGCGTCCCCCCTGACAGCGGCTCCCCCTGCTGCCTGCACACGCCAGAGGGGCCCACGGCACCCCCACTCCCACTGAGAGGTCAGCCTGTGGGGGGCAGGGGGCCATCCGCCTCCCAGTGCTGTCCCCGGGGTGCGTGGACGGCCCTCAGTAGAGAGTGAAGAATGAATGAATGAATTCAGTAGTTACTGCAGGTTAAGCTGATAGCCCTTAGCACCAGACTGCCCGGCTCCCGAGGTCTTAAATGGCTACGCAGGCTCTGTAGTTTTGGGTGAGTTATATGATGCCCCCGTGCCTCAGTTTCCTCATCTGTGAAATAAGGGCGAGAGGTTTCTGTTCCGATCAGTAGGGACAACTACGAACCTGGACAAACCCTCTTGCTAAAAGCAGCTGAAATCTCTGGATAGAATTTTAAACATGCCCTCTGTTTGAGTATCACCGTGACCCGACTGGGAAGTGGGGAATGCTCAGCCGGGTGGGGGCACGCTGGGGCCCGGACGGGGACACCGAAGCTGGGTTTGCTGTGGGTGTGGAAGGAGGTGCCACTTCTCCGTCTCTGAAACAAAGAGCTGAACTTCTTGTTTGTTAACCGAGGGAGGGCTGCAACCGGAGGGCTCAGGGTCCCTGGGCGAAGCAGACTGCTGACCTTGCCTGGAGGTTTAGAGCGTGTGGAGTTCAGGCGTGGGCAGGAGTCGGGGGTGGGGGAACTTGGGGGTGGCTGATCTTTAGGGAGGGGAGGGCAGTTACTGGACAGTGCTGGCTGACTGGTGACCGAAGCAAGTCATCACCAGTAGAGCGAGATGAATTCAAAGTTGGTCTGCTGTTTACTTGTGCTATGTCCAGAGAATAGCCACTCTTTTCTTTCTGAATTTGCAGAATTGAAACTCTTCTATTCTCCTAGGTAAATTTTCATATCTTTTAAATTTAATTTCATTAAATTTTTTTTTTTTTTTTGGAGACAGAGTCTCACTCTATCGCCCTGGACTGGAGTGCAGTGGCATCCTCATAGCTCACAGCAACCTCCAATTCCTAAGCTCAAGCGATCCTCCTGCCTCAGCCTCCCAAGTAGCTGGGACGACAGGCTTAGGCCACCATACCCGGATAATTTTTCCATTTTTTGTAGAGATGGGATCTTGATCTTGCTCAGGCTGGATGAGCAACATTTTTGACTGTCTCTGGGGCTGGAGGGCAGAAGACAAAGCACAGAGCCTGGCCATACTGGAGGGTCTGATGGAAGACCACCCATTGAGTTGAGGCTCCAAAGTTGGGGCTACACCTCACTGTCTCGGTAAACTAGAAAATGTGTCCCCCCACTGGGTGCTGCACCAACATGGCCTGGCTCAAGCTTTGGTGCTGAGTGGAGGAGGAGAAACATTCTCTAAGAGTTCAGAATTGTAACCTGACCCTTTTATATGTGCGCGCAGCCTGGAGTCACATTTCCTCACAACAAGGGATTTAGTGTAAAGGATTCTTGGACTGGAAGCGCTTCAGCTATTTGACAGAAGTAAGTGCTCATACTTTCTAAAGGCATCTGCCTTTCCCTCAGGCCTCAAAATTTCCACAAAGTTCACAGCAATGAGCAGGTTTGAGTCAAAAATCACTTAACGCACAAGGAAACCAGGTACCACGAGTGAAACCAATGGCAATAGACCGAGATCAGCCGCAAAATTCAGATACTGAAAATATGAGGACCAGAAAGTAAAATAAATATATTTTATGGAAGAAATAAAAGAGGCTTGAATGTATTAATAAAGAACAAGCATACTTGACAAAGAGCCAGACATACTCTTTGAAATAAAAAACATGATACTTGAAACGAAAAACTCAAAAGATAGTTTAGCCACCGTTTAGACACAACTAAACAGGGAATCAGTGAACCAAAGGATAAGACAAAAGAAATCAGGACAATCGCACTCCTCGAAGACAACTGGGAAATATGGAAAAAAAGCATGAAGAATAGAGGACGAAGGTAAACCTATTGCTGATGGGAGTTCCAGAAAATGAAGAGAGATGGAAGGGGCAGGAGCAGCATTGAAGAGGATTATGGCTGAAACCTTTCGGATGTAATGAAACATAGCAACCCACAAATGTAAGAAGTCCAGTGGTTCTCAGGCAGGATTAAAAGAAAGGATCCTACACCTAGTTGCATCAGGATAAAAACACAGAACACCGAAGACAAAAGAAGTCTTGAAAAAGAGACAGAAAATGTAGGTACCTCCAAAGACAATTAAGCTGAGAGCATACTTTTCAGGAGCAACAATGGAGCCAGATGCTAGATGGAGAGCTAGATGCAGAGAAGCAGTATCTTCAAAGTGCTGAGAGCACACGCTTGTCAGCCTAGAATTCGCTATCCCGTGAAAAATGTAAAGATAATCAAAATCAAGACAGTGTCCACGCAACCTGCTTGAGGAAGTCTCGGATACATTTGAGGCAGAAGGAAGATGACCCCTGGTGCCAAGACTGGCGTATAGGAAGAGATGAAAGCCAGAGAGATCGTTACATATGTGGGCAAATCCAAACAAATATCGATGGCGCAAATGTCACGCGGGGGCTAGATGAAGATGGAGTGAAAATACAAGGTAATAATGGTCTTAAAGTTAGGATGGAAATAATTTGGAATCAAAAGGTTCTAAAGTCCTTGTGATGTCCAAGGGGAGGGTAAAGATGAGAATTTACTGTAGACTTTGATAGCAACCACTGAAGGAATAGAAATAGTGTATAAATTCTAGCCCAATGGAAGAAAAGTAGAATTAAAAAAAACCAATAATCCTAAAGAGGACAAGAAAGGGAAGAAAAAGAGATATCGTAAAGGCAGAATAAAAACAAAAGACAAAATAAGATGGTAGAAAATGGTCCAACTATATTGGCAACGACAATATATAGAAACTAACAGAATGTGATAATTACAAGACGGTGATTTCAGGCCAGATAAAAGGGACACAATTCTGCTATAAGCCCTTTAAACAAATATATCTGAAACATAAAGACACAAAAATACAGAAAGTAAAAGTTTATGCAAATACTACGCCAAAGAAAACATGGGAAGATTATAATCGTATCAGAAAAATATACTTGACATCAAAAAAAACTGCCAGAAGTAGAGAATTCATTGCTTAATGATAAAAAAGTGATTTATTGGGAAGATATGACTGTTCTTATCTTGAATGTGTCTAATAACAAAACCTCAAAATATATTAATAACTAAGCAAAATTAGGCAGAACTACAAGGAGAGAGAACGAATCCACCATTGGAGCGGGAGATTTAAAAAAAAATAATTGCCTATTACAAACTCATCCATTTTAAGTTCAATGAGTTTTGCAAATTTACGCTGTTATGTGTCACCTGCTACAGTCAGTTTTGGGACACCCCCTCCTCAAGTTTTCACCGGCACCCATGTAGCAAACCCCTGCTCCAGCCCCAGCCCCAGCCAACCAGTGAGCCGTTTCTGTCTCTCTCACTTTTTTAACCTTTTCTAGACGTTGTCTGATTCTACTTATATGAAATTTCTAGAAAAGGTAAAACTAGAGCGCTCCCTGGCTGTCTTCCTGGTGGCAGCCACCCTCGCAGGTGTGACGTGGCCTCTCAGTTGGTTTTGACTTGTGTTTCCCCGCCGACCGATGACGTTGAGCGTCTTTTCATACGCCCGCTGCTCTCTGGTGAGCTGCCTGTTCAGATCTTCTGCCCGTTTTTTTTTTTTTTTTTTGAGACAGAGTCTCACTCTGTTGCCCGGGCTAGAGTGCTGTGGCGTCAGCCTAGCTCACAGCAACCTCAAACTCCTGGGCTCAAGCAATCCTTCTGCCTCAGCCTCCTGAGTAGCTGGGACTACAGGCATACGCCACCATGTCCGGCTAATTTTTTCCATATATTTTTAGATGTCCAGATAATTTCTTTCTATTTTTTTAGTAGAGACGGGGTCTCACTCTTGCTCAGGCTGGTTTCGAACTCCTGAGCTCAAACGATCCTCCCGCCTCGGCCTCCCAGAGTGCTAGGATTACAGACATGAGCCACCGCACCCAGCCTCCTCTTAAATTTTGATGACAGCGGACCAGTGTCCCTTTAATCTTCTTAAAATCTAGAA